>JAKTZT010000197.1:0-12429 GCA_030578955.1 Hemisphaericaspora insectamans | reverse complement strand
TTGATGAATTGGTGGCGGGGGAGCAGGGCGAGGTGGTGATATCGCTGAAGTATGAACTACATTTGGAGAAACATTAGCAATTGATTCCTTACAAATTGAAAGTGGTGGTGGAGGTGGTGCTCTATGTGCTTTAAATTCCTCTTTTCTCTGTCTTGGTAATACATGTGAAGATTGTTCATTGAATGATTCAAACCTTGGAATTGAATTAATTGGTGCAGTTGTTGGCCCACTAATGGGTTTTGTTATATGGCTTGCCAATGAAGCAGAATGAGATTTTGATTTTGGAATTTTAGGTAATGGCGGTATTGGTGCAGTTGGTACATGGATTTTTTCATTCTTTCTACGTAAAGACATCGATGATATCGAACGACCCACTAATTTCATTGGTGATGTCGGGCCTGCTTGTGAGGAATATGCATATTGTGCCGATGGACTTTCACCCATACCCATTGGACTTGAAACACCATATGGGGATGTCTTGACTGCTGCTGCTGCTGCTGGACTAGAAGGTGGTTTTGGTGCTGGTCTACTTGGAATATATTGAGTTTCATAGTGGGAACTTGGAGTCTTGGGTGCTGATTGTTGAGAAGATCCAGATAAAGGTGGTCTTTCATCCGGTGTAAACGACTGATTATGAGCAGCATGAGCTCCTTCGGTGCTTTCAATTGAAAATGTCGTCTTCACTGGTGTCACTGGACTAGCACTTAACCAATTAGATCCTTGCTTATCACCATCAAACCTAAACTTCTTAAATGCATAATCATCTCCATTTTCATGAGTATCCTGATAAAATGCAACTATATCCATAACTGCCTGTGGATGTTGTTCTTGTTCAGATTTAGAAATCCCACTTGCTGAAAGTAATTTTTCCCATTCAATGGGTAATCCAGTATAAGAACCTTTATCATCAACACCAACGTGTGCTACATGTTTGGGATTGAATGGTGTACTGATCTTTATATTAAGTTCAGCCGAAATTGTACTTGCAGCTGATCCAGTTGAACCTGATGAACTTCTATTTTTACCAAACATTGAAGATAACACATCACGAACCTTTCTACCACCACTTTTTCTCTTTTTTGACTTAACAGGAGATGTAGAACCATTTGTTAATCCTATTCCCAACTGTTCCAATTGTGAATTTCCGATCCCGTGACCAAACTGTTTATTCGGTTGTACAAGTGGCGAAATGGCAGCAGTTTGATTATGGGCAGTAGTTGAAGTAGTTGGTGGAGCTGGAGGTGGACGTGTTTTTGGACTTCTTATTACGGTAGCATTTGAGGCCATTCTGAGGGCCGCAGGAGAAGAAGACTCGTCTATTAATGGCTTGTAATTTTGGGAATTACTTGGTTGTCTTGTATTCATGGGTGAAACTGAGGTTGATGTTGTTGGAGATGAACTTCTGTTTTGAGTTGTATCATGTTCTTCGTAATGTTCGTCCTGTTCATCCTCATCAGACAAAGACTCTATTTCATCGGTGATTGACACTTTATCTGGAGATAAATCTAGACATCTTTCATCGTCATTATGCATGGTATTGATCTTATGTAAAATGTCTCGTCTTAGCACTTCAGTAGCTGATGGTGGTTCTTGAGATGATTGACTTTGTGTATTACTACTACCATAACCACCCAACAAACTTTTACTAGTTTGTTTGTAGGCTGATTCGTTTGTAAGGTCGTTGAATTGAAATGAGTCTGCAGGACTAGGTACATATTCATTTTGTGAGGTTTCAACAGTTAAAATTTGTTCAGTTACATTTTCTCTATGTGTTTCTGAATTATCAGAAACATCCATTCCTGAATGAAAGGCAGGAAAAATTGAATTACTATTTACTGATTCTTCATCTTGATCGCTTAAATCAGGTTTAATTGAATTAGTTCCTTTTGACAGCCCCAGAAAACTCGGATTAGAGCCAGTTGCATATGAAAACCCCGAGTTTTCACTTCTATTTAAACTTTCTTTTAATTCGTTGAATTGATTCTGGTTATGGATATTTTGTTTCAAGTCAGAAACATTATAATTGGCTGGTATTCTTGAAGGAATTTCTTGAATATAATCTGGTTCGTATATATATTGATCTTCTTTGGTATATGACGCTTCCTTTTCACTTAAATTAGTGAGGTCACCTTCCGATTCCGTGTCTTCTTCTTCTTCCTCTTCTAGTAGCGTTTCACTGGGTTCTTCTTCGACATTCGATTCATCGAAGCTGCTTGTTGAAGCCTTCTCGTTGAAAACTGTTTCAACTTCTGGTAGTGATTGATTACTATCATTTAACTTATTTTCCGGCTGCTGCTGATGCTGCTGGTGTTGGGGCTGCTGGAGGTTGTGATGGTGCTGGTGGTGCTGGAGGTGGTGGTGGTGTTGTGGTGGTTGTTGTTGTTGTTGTTGTTGCTGTGTTTCAAACATTGAAATCTTACTAGCAATCGATGAACTTAAACTACGACTTCCATTATTAAGTTTACCCGACGATGGAGGCGGATGTGCTGTTGTACTCATATCTCGTTAATATATTTCTCTCAGTTGCAATTCTTGAACTTTGACCTGATTGTTTTGTTGGTACACTCTTTTCGTCTAAAACTTTACAAATAACTTTTGAAGGTAACTTTTTTAATGTTACGGCTTTTTGTAAGTTTTGATAACTTGGTTAACTTGTTTCTTGTTACTTTATTGGGGGTAATAGCTTTAGTTGTGAACTGTTTGGATGGTGGTGTTGGTTGATTGGTTAGCTTGTTTTAAAAGAAAAAAAATTGAATGTCCAGAATGGGGAGAGGTGTTTTTTTTTTCTTCTTTAAAAACTTGAAATTGATTTTTTTATTAGAAAAGAAACCAGACAGACAAATTTTTTTTTCTTCTTTTGGTTTTTTTTTTAGTTAATTTAATAATTTTTTTGGTTGTCAAAAATACATTTATTAAGTACATAACCCAAAGGGGAAAGCAAAAAAAAATAAAAGAAAAGAAAAAAAAAGACAAGACAAGACAGACAAACGGTCAGACACAAATAGTGCAATACGACTAAAATAATCAGACATACATATCGAGTCAGACAGACAGACAGAATTGGGGAATGCATTAATGTGTGTGTGTTTTTTTTTGTCTGTTGGTTGAAAGTTTTTTCTTTTTAATTGGTTGATTATTTTTTTCCTCTTCCTCGTCCCTTATTGTTGGGAGATTATTTTAATGCGCGTTTTGTTAGGCGTAAGGAGAATATTTTTTTTCTCATTCTACTTTGACGAGGCAGTTTTTATTTAAAAAACAAAAAAGAATTTGTCTCAATAATGATTCTACACGGTTTCATACAAGAATCTCATGATATTTCTCCATTGTTTCCAACAAAAATTTAAAAACAAAACACATCAATTTTGATTTGCAGGAAAGGGTCAATAGATTTTAATTAGCTAAATCTTGCAGTTTGCAGTCAAACGTCTGATGTTAAGGGTATACCTGTGACTTTTTACGAATATTTCATTTCATAGACAAGTTCGTTACACTGTCCGGACAATGTAATATGGTTGGTGTGAGAGTGGCTGCTTTGATTCATAGAAATAAAAAGAATTATGGCATGTGTATTGTTCTCATAAATGTAGTGCAAAAAACCAATTGTGTAATCTTTTTCGGTTTGGCCAAATTGTCTTAGTCACCACCACACATTAGATGGTCTACCGAGATCTAGATTGATCTTGAACAG
Source organism: Hemisphaericaspora insectamans (assembly GCA_030578955.1). Lineage (NCBI taxonomy): Eukaryota > Fungi > Ascomycota > Pichiomycetes > Serinales > Debaryomycetaceae > Hemisphaericaspora > Hemisphaericaspora insectamans. The sequence continues at coordinate 8,741 of JAKTZT010000197.1, read as the reverse complement.
AAAATAACACAACTTAGATATGTCGTATAAGCAAATTTGTGACATGATCTTTATCTTTAACTTTTTTTTAAAAATTTACCCCTTTAAAAAAAACTGCAGATAGATCGATGAATCTAAGCTTGTTTAAAATACAACGCATCACTTATCCAGACTTATTCGATTTCATTTCAGATAAGCTTGCTGGGCTTGTCATCTGTGGTTACAATTTTATTTACTATTCATGGTTTTCAACAACGTTTCATACAAAAAGTATCAGAAGACCATGACACTGACCCCATAACATTCTCCTATTGGATAAGAACGAAAAACTCACTGCGATCAATGTATTCACATTTGTGCCCGCTATAACATTCGTACCTTCTCTTTATCTTGGAGTGCTTAACACATCTCTATGCATACTTACATCACCTCTTGGCGTTTGACTACGCGAGCATTTTGTACACTTTGACAATCACTTAAAAGTCTTCCTAATATCTTGTTCACTCTTGTTTATTTCGTAAACTGGAACATTCCAACATGAAACAAGAGAGTATAGTTGGAATATCTAACTGATTGGAGAATGTGGTTGTGGTGGGGTGGGATCTCCCGTTTACTCTTGTATTTTTTAGGCTTAACACAAACCTCGGCTTAAAAAAATAGAAAATACATCAAAAAGAGAGGCCCCTGCGTGAATAGTCGCAGGTTATTTATAGACCCACTATTTCTCATTTGAAATATCTGAGTTCGATGATAATGTCAAGACTTTGATTAATAGAATTGATTCCCAATTGTGAAGGTGGTTAGATGGGAGATCAACTTACGAGCAAGAATTAATGTCATACTTAACCGACTTAAAAAAAAAGTGGCGAGGTCTCAATAAATGTAGTTGAGTTTAGAAACATTCTCATCCTCATAGAGAGATATAATGAACGACTTAGTTTGGGGGTGGGGGCTTCGGATGTCTTCCAGTACCGTTTTAGGTTAAAAGGTTAAACCCCCCTGCGCATTGAGGTGAGATCACATAATCTGATTTATTTGGGTGCAATTTCAACAAAAATTTTCAACAAAACTCAATATAAATTAAATTCCCAAACAAAAATACTCTTAATCAGTCATCTACATTGCTATAATCACTGTCTCATTTTCAGATCGATTATTGGAAGAATAATGATGAAAACTTTTAGAATTTAAGAAAATTTTCAAGAATTTGATCAGGTGACTTTAATGCTGAAATCACGTTTTCCAATGTTGCCTGTCAATTAAGTGCTGCATATGTATCTGGCTTCCTAATTGTTTTTCGCACTGAAATTAATTGATAGGCAACATCCAATATGGCCGCTAGGCAAAAATATTCTCAATCCAGTATAATGCCTTGGGCATTTGTCTCATTTCTGTTTCTAACATTGATTAATGTTGAAATTTTAACTTTTGTTTACTCAAGGCTATTTATTCAGCCTCCATTTGTTGATATGATGCTTTTTCTAGAATCTTATCCCAACAAACTTTGGAACTTGATATTTCTATTTGGGCATCTACTAAGTATGGAAAAGATCAAGTTACATCATCATGGACTGTTTGCTTATCGTAAAATAACCCCCCAAGTTTTGAAAATGGTACCTACCGTACTTGAATGACAGTAACAACGTGCCCTCATGTACTATGAACTCCTAATAGAAAAAAGTAATTCACTTAAAAGGGTAAGATGATTTAAGGTCATTTTGAGACTAGAAGCCTTTATAAGCATGGGTTATGAAAAAAACATGCCAAGGATAGCATGGCGAAAACTCAATCTTGGCAGTTAGTAATTGTTTTTGGCAACACCCTGAAATCTGGGGTGTATTTTAGTTTGTGTTTTCGAATAAAAACCCAGGCTCTACTATTTGCTCTTTCATCAATTGCCGTAGTTGAGCATAGTATTATCCTTGATGGAGTCAAGTTACGATTATAAAATCAAACTTTGTTTATATAATTCGGTGTTAACGTCTCCCCCACTTAAGATACGCGTCTTATTCCTTTTTTTTTTCACCGAGCAAAGATCAAAAAATGAAAAAAAAAACACAGACAACATTTGATAAAGCTTTATTGATTTACTTTAAGGCAACCAATTTACCACATAAACTGCAATCATTTTCCACCTAAAATGTCTTTAGCAACAAAAAGAGTAAGTAGTATATTTCATAAAAGATTCTACAATGTGTACGAGAACATATTTACTAACGAACTCTCAACAGAAACACGAGGAGGACCCTGTATCGGATGAGAATACTCCAACAACAAAACGTCAGAACCTAAAGCATAATGATATCATAGCTAGATTATACAGTACAAAAGAAGACGTTCCTCATATAAGCATCTTAAGAAAGAAAGATCCAATACTTGCAGGACGTAGTGGAGCATGCGATATAAAGTTGAATGGAGGTGATGTTTCTTCCAAGCATTGTTTATTCAACATATTTTCAAGTAATAGACGTGAGTATATAAGTGTTACTGATATGAGTTCAAATGGATTATTTGTAAATAGCGAGAGATTAGGACGAGGATTGAAATTGGTTCTAAAAAGTGGAGATAAGATTCGATTTGCCAAAACTGGTGGACTGTTTATATTTAGATATAATGAAGAGGTGGTACTTCATTGCCAACAACCCAGTTTTTTCAATGATTATATCTTGGGTAAACAATTAGGATCAGGTCATTATGCAGTTGTCAAAGAGGCCAAGAATAAGAAAACTGGTGAGATTGTTGCCGTGAAGATCTTTCATCCCAACAAGACAGGAAAACAAACCGAAGATGCAAAATTGAAACAAGAGATGGAATTATTATTATCAATCAACCATCCTAATATTGTGAAATTTGTTGGACATTATATTGAACCTATAAATGCACATTCTGTGAATACATACCTTGTTTTAGAAAAAATGAATAGTGGAGAATTATTTCAAAGAATAGTTAATAAATCCAAACTACGTCCGGATGAAACAAAAGCTTTCTTTAAACAGTTACTTTCAGGACTAAAGTATTTACATGATAAGAATATTATTCATAGAGATATAAAACCCGAGAATATTTTATTAGATATAACACCAAAGACCAGTCCTGATCAAAAACCAACTGGACCTTGGGATAAAGATGAATATGATGTCCGGGTTAAAATTGCCGATTTCGGGTTGGCAAAATTCATTGGAGAATTAAAATTCACCAATACATTATGTGGGACACCAGCATATGTAGCCCCAGAAATATTGAAAAATGATCGAACTTATACTACCAAAGTTGATTTATGGTCAGCTGGGGTTTTATTATATGTATGTCTATGTGGATTTCCTCCATTTAGTGATGAATTGGCTCCACCAAATATGAGAGAACAGATCCTTACTGGGAAATACGCATTTTATTCTCCATATTGGGATGATATAAGTGATATTGTATTAGATTTGATTACTCATTTATTGGTTATAGATGCCAATGAACGTTATAATGTGGAGCAAACACTAGGGCATTTTTGGTTTATTCAACCAGACCAACAACAGCAGGATGATAGCGAAACCCAATCTCTGCTTGAACCTGCTCTGATAGGTTCAATTGGGTGTAGTTTATCTTCACCACCTCCAGCATCACACAAAAGGATAGCAGTTCGGGCAGACACTTTGCCGTTAACTTTAAAGGAAAAATTTGAATCAATTTTGAGTGGACAAGAAGAGCAACACTAAAATATATATATAGGCGAAAAAATGAATACCCGTGGTTTAGGTAGCAAGAATACAAAATTCAAACAAATTCTTTCTAAGATTCACTTAGGTGAACACATCGCATCAGATAGCTTTTTGTAGATTAAGACATACATGTAACCTATGCACAATCTGAAAATATCTAACTATGTAAATTATGAATACTTAAAAATATCCCATCTCGCCAATAATTTGCACAGAATCACGCATGATACTTCATTGTTAGTCTCAGTCCCAAGACCACGAATACCCTCATGACAGTGGTTTTCTGGACCCCTAATGCCTTGATATTGAACATTTTTCCTAATTGGTGTTTTTCCCATATTGTTCTTAAGCCGCACCATCCAATTTTTATCCCCCAAAGTCGCCCGCTTAAGTTAGTACTAACTAACTGACAGTTAGATTTCTTAAGAAATAAGTTCAGAACTTGACTAGATTTGACACGCGCTTTTGAGCTTTCAGAATATGATATTCACCATGTGAATCCGCTTATTCTAGAGATTTTAGTTGGAGACTTTTGTAATTTTCTTTTTGTTTAGCAATGGAATTTTTGCATGCATCTACTCGAAATTTAAAACATATGAATTGTGATTAAAATCCACATTCCTTCATCAGCATAGTTTTAAGGAATACACTAAAAGCTTTTCATTTACACACTCTAATCAGATACCGACAACAATACCCAGTTTTGAAGATATTCTTATCCATCCAATCTCTACTACAACCTAGCGAGCTTCCCAGAATGAAACACAATCTACCGCCAATAGGATGTTGCTCTGAAAAAACTGTTGTCCAATTCAAACGAACGATTTTTCAAAATAAGCTACCTTCAGACGTGAGCAAACCTCTGGCCTTAACGTATACACAGAGCAAGTAGTCAGTCTTGCTTTGAGCAATACAAGAGATTCTCAAAACCTGTTTGGACCTGTTTCTATTGCAAAAACTGTTCAATTTTTTTTCAAATCCCCCCAATGGTAAAATCGCTTGGTATATCTAGAGAATGTATTACTCAGGATGATATCAAATTGAGATTGTCTGACCAATATAAGAAACTTTCCGTGCCTTTCCAAATCTGCACATACCATAGAAGTATGTAGGGAGAATCAAAATCTATAGATTCTCTCATATGGTGTCTTCCACACCATCAAGAATCCTTAATTGATTAAAAATTGCAGTACTGAATTTGTTATTAGATTCTCACCCCAATGGAGCAATCATGGCCTATCGATCCAACGAGTAGGAAGACCTTCCCACCCAAAAAATAAAGAGATAGAAAATAATCTTGGAGCATGCAAATATTATGTTTGCGATTCTGCCTTGCAGATTAAGGAAATAACTGATCAAATATTAAGTAAGCGAAAGCTGCAATAGAAATATTCGCCAACAACAAACAACGAGTTATGCAAACATCCTTTTGAAAGACACAGCCAACCCTCATTTAGACCAAAATTCTTCCCTCAGTTTAGTCATTTGATTGATTTCATGGTCATTCAGTTGGCCAATATTCCACTCGGTCTATGGAAAGGATGAAGAATAGTCTTCAAATTGCAGACTATAATTTTTCTTATGCCACGAAGTTATAGGCTGCCGTTATTTGGAGATAAGAACAGAAAAAAGGGCCAGCAATAATGAAAACATCCATGAAGATGGACATACTCCATATATATTTTGTATAATTGCGGGGGGGGGGGGGGGGGGAAGGTCAGTGGACCCATGGCGTTAATATGTTACTATTACACATATATCATCATAGAGTACTTATCCAAAATCCGTGAAGGAGGAATGGGATAAAAACCTAGCACTATAAATCGATAGAATACCCGAGGGCTGAAAAGGAATTTTAATGATCAACAAGGATTTTTATTCGACCCCAAAGGTGCCTGGAATTGGCTTGCAAGAGAAGATTGGGATCCTATGTTCATCGATAATGGAAAGTTAAGAACATGGGTATTGACTTTTTTTCGTTGCTGGTATATGAGCAATAAATAAATAGAAACCATATACCGTACTAAAAGAGTTTTATTTTGAATAGCACAATTATAGAGAAATGCAAACTGGCACCTACTGGGAATTTCTAATTTTCCCATTGATCTTATTCAACACTACAGAACTTTATATTTAGAACAATATGGGGTGATATAAACGCAGCTTGTTACTAGCAGTTAGTGAATTATGCAGCAGCCAATAATTAAGGTTAGGTAGTCTCAAAGTCTTTGTATGCCACGTTCGGGATAGAATTGAATTGGCCTGTATGATAGGAAAAGTTTATTCGAATTATCCATAAGACCATTGGTTGTTACTTTGAAAAATTCTTGCCGTTTAACAGGGTAATTAAGATGTTCTAAAGATGATCGATGGAGATACTCACCTGTTGATAATGAACCATTTCAGGGTGCATAGAATTTCTCCTGGTACTAACAATTTGACGATGAGCAAATTAAGTTGAGAAGCAACACGAATTTAAAGATAATAAATTCATAACACCCTTACTAATACAACCCTGAAGTTTATTGAATATCACAGGAAACTTTTAGAAGCAAAAGAGTATAAAACGAACATGCATTTAACTGAATTCGTCCAATACATCTCTTGTTTGGGAATTTCCCTTTCTTCGAGTGGATTTCTCAAATTAGCTAATTCGTGTTTAGTCGCTACAACAGCTGGTTATATTTCTTGAGAATCTTTCAACTACAAAAGAAAAAATTCCTTTAGAATGGAACCATATTTTACATTGATGATAATTTTAATCCTAGCTTTGTTTTCTAACTAAACGTACATTGTGAGATCACCGTATATAAACATAAAGCACGATAAAAAGTCGATATACTATTACTACCTACACCTCCATCTTTTAGAAGCTCGAAGTTTAGACTTTCATACGGGTTAAAGATTTTAAAATTTCGGTTAAGGTTTAGAACAAACTCAAAAAAATTTCAGATCACCTTTTTTTTTAAAGTTTTTTAGGCTCTTGGGATGTCAAGAATGGGAACTAAGAAAAAAGAAAATGAGCAAAAAAAGGGAACGTGACCCTTTCACTAGCGCAGAGCCTATTTGCCAGTTAGATTATACCACACCATCTCCAACTTTTTCTGTCAGGGGTTAGCAAATCTCCTTAAATGGGTCGAGTGGTAAAAACATGAATGATGATGCGACTTAGAAGAGACGCATTCCACCAAATTACCACACGACAAGAATGGCAAATACCAAATTCCAGCAGAACTAGTATTTACCATTTCAAAACCGACAACTTTGGCTTTTGTGCGTTTTCATATCGTGCAATTTTGTAATTGCTAATGGCATTATCTCCGAGAACATTAAAACATTTATTCAATTAATTCTCTGTTTGGCAGAATAACCAACAGGTTTAAGTGTTGATGCAACAACGCAACTACCAAGAATAAGAAAAATGTACCAGGTGTTATATACTTTGATATTCAACAAGATAGACGAGTAACGAAAACGGTATCACCCCATTTCCTAGCGAAGCTATCCAAACAATCGACTATAAATATACTATGTCATGACGCAAGCATTCAACTACCCTTGATTCAATGCTGTTAATATCGATCAGTTTAAACGACCTATTATTTCAACCACCAATCGTTTATTTAAATTTACTTTATTATTGAATTATATTTGTTCTTGGATTTTGGAAGCAATTACCCGATGTGTTTGATATTATCGATTTTTGTGTTTTGCGTCAGCCTTGCTCAGCTAATTTTAGGATTAACTGTACAGGACTATGTTTTTGAAGCCGAATTTAGATCTGTTCCGGATGAGAACCTTCTCGTTACTTCGTCTGGAACATTCCATATGTATCTTGATGGTCCGACCAGTCCTAGTTTTATGGCGATATACAATGAAAATTATGGAAAAATATACGTCGCAGTTAAATCGGACAGTGCTAATGGCGGTGTTCGTTTTGGGCCACTAGCTGCTGAATACACATTTGGATATTTTTACAATTACGGAGGGTCAGTGGTTCTTGATTCGCTTTCTTCTTACACTTCGGCAACTTTCGAAATCCGTGTCAATGAATTTATTAACACCGGGTACATCTTTATGCTTTCGGATGGAGAAGCAGGAGGTACGCAGGCTATACGTTCTAGTGAGTGGCAAAATTTCGGTCTCATCCAGTCTTGTCAACGTAATCGTGGCTCAGGTAAAGTCTACTTAAGTGCCCTAACTGTACAACAACAAGGTACGGTTTGTATTATAAATAATGTTTTAGATCAGGATATTTACAACATTAACGGATTCGATGGGTGTATCCACCTCAAGGGTAATAGTGAATTTTATATGAATGCACTTTATCGAATGCAGAATACAATAATAATGACAGGTTCAGATGTCGGGCTTAGAATTTTAGCAACAGGAACTGGAAGAACATACGGTGAAATTATTAAACTAATTGGTTTCGGTGACCACAATTTTATGTATCTGGCTACAGACATGGTTGGAGAACCTGATTATGACCCCGAAACGGGAATTTTAACATTTTCCCATTTTACTGGCGCCGACAATTACTATTTTGACATTGGATTTGGTTATGACCCAGAATTATTCGACCTCTTCTACTACAAGAACTCAGGTGCACTCCGCAATGCACTTTCTTACAGTGGTCCGGTTCCTACAGGAGCTAATCTGGACTATGGTAATTGCATTCCTTGTCAAGAACTTCCAGAAACCATCCCAAAACCAGACGAATCCACTACTACTCCAGATGAATCGACTACTACTCCAGATGAATCGACTACCACTCCAGATGCAGCAAGTACTCCAGATGAATCGACTACCACTCCAGATGCAGCAAGTACTCCAGATGGATTAAGTACTCCAGATCAATCAACCACTCCAGATGAATTAAGTACTCCAGATCAATCAAGCACTCCTGATGGAGCAAGTACTCCAGATGAATCAAGTACTCCAGATCAATCAACCACCACTCCAGACGGAGCAAATACTCCAGATGAATCAACTACTCCAGGTGAAACTCCAGGTGGACCAAGTGATCCAGGTGAAACTCCAGGTGGACCA
>JAKTZT010000193.1:0-15875 GCA_030578955.1 Hemisphaericaspora insectamans | reverse complement strand
TGAAGATTGGGAAAAATAAAGTTAGCTTTGGAGAAATCGAGACTCAAGAAGTTAAACAATTATTCATTAATTCACCAAGAGATATCATTGATATCTCATTGGAATCTAAAGACATTACTACAAGACCAGAACAAATATTGTTATCATTGGCAGACTTTTCTGACCCCAGTTTGGTTGCTCATTTTGTTCCTATTGTGAATGATAAAAAGATTCATACTTCAATCAAAGCAGTTTCCCTCCCAGAAGTTTTGAAAAGTAAAGAAAAACTCATTTTGCGTATAATAATCGCTGATTCTAGTGGTTCTAAGAATTTATACAGAAAGTTGGTGGAAATTATCCCAAGCCCAGAATTTCAACAATCTAGTAATTATAAACCAAAACCCAGATTTGGAATTCAACCAGAAATTCACCATAGTTTTAGAGAAGAGGAAAAACCGGTTAACCCGGTTATTCCTGTGGCATTTATTAGTACTTGCATTCCATTGTTCTTTATGATGTTGGGTACTTGGTTACGTCAAATCGGAGTCGAATTGGTTCCAACTTGGAAGACTACTACTTGGACTCAGTTACTCCACAAACTGATGTTTTTGCTTACTATGTTTGGGTTTGAATTGAACTTTGTCGGTTATTACCTTGGTCAATCCATTTTTACCACCTTGTTTTACGCAGCTATCTTGGCCGTCCCTGGTGTATATTTTGGAGTTCGTGTGTTGCGAATTTTAGCTCAAAATCGTGTCTTGGGAAAGTAAGAAAATCGAATTATTTGCTCTTTAATATAGGCAGAGAAAAAGTATATATTATAGATATGTACAGGTAATTAATAAATAAGTATTGCAATCCTCGCACTTTCAAATCATTTTTTGTTTATTTCTCATCTACAAATGTGTTTTCAATCCATCTAAGCTTGAAAAATCCAGAAAGACCTTCACTCATGGAATTAGCAGCCACAATTTTCCCAGTAATTAGTGCCATAGGAAGAACAGAATATGATCTAGAATCTAATGAATGACATAAATTATCCCCCGTGCACCAAATATGGCCTTCGGGTATTCGAATATATTTATTAAACCCATCATGTTGAATAACTTCAGCAGGAGAATTAGTCAATTCTGATGAAGATGAAGGATCAACCAAAACTATATCACCGGGCATTCCTGTCACTCTTTTGCACACTCTATGTTCCGGATCACTCGGTTTTATTGCTACTATCATATCACCCATCTCTACTCCTCTCCCTAGCTTATATTTTTTATATGTATGAACAAAATCATTTTGATTGTGTAATGTGGGTAGCATTGATTCTCCTCTTGTTTCTGTAAATTCATAAAGATTTTCATGTACTAGATGTGCAACACATCCTGCCCTTAGCGTCCAGGATAATGTGGATATAGCAAACAGGAGTGGCTTGCGGAACTTCATTCGTGTGGTTGAAGTTTATAATGAGAGAGCTCTTGTGTTAATATTTTTTTTTTTTTTGAACTGAATTACGAATAATTTCGGTGCAGTGAAATTTTTTTGATCTATGAGATTCACAGCAACACTTGAGCTATTTAAAGAATAAAAGACTACATACTGAGACAAAGTACAAAAGCTGGCATATCGCTTTACCAAAATATTTTTTTATCCGAATTAACAAAAACTAATGATATAAAGGTAATATATAAGTGTATATTATAAATAGAAATAAAAGTTTTTATCTTAAGATGCCCCCACTTAATAAACGAACCCCAAAATCTTACCAGAAACGTGTTTTCTTCTGGCTTCTTCATGGTCCATAATACCAGCAGAAGTAGTTAATATAACATAACCGAATTGTCTGGCTGGCAATAAGTTATCGGTCCATCTCTCGATATCGGTAATCTTGACATTAAATCTCGGAGAGATAACACCACACTTGTTTAATCTACCGTTCAATTGAACGACAATCTTACCAGACCTATGATCATCGATGTATTCAAATTCACCAATGTAACCTATTCTTTTGTTAGTATTAATTTTTGAACAGTTTCAACAAGTTATTCCACAGTGTATCACAAAAAAAAATTCAAAATGTAAAGGAAAAGTAAACGAACAAAGATAACCTATTTGACACCCCACAAAGAGAGACAATATCAAAGTCGTGTAAGAAGCATTTCCAAATTATTCTTCCGAATACTTAAAAGACAGAAAGGGACTAAACACCGACAATCCATCCAGTTATCAATTCGGAGTCGAGACTTTTTCCAATATAATAGAAGCCATCTGTGGAAAACATATAGTCAGTACATACCATGCTTTTGCATAACAGTTAAAAATTTAATGATGACTTTGGAAGATGGTCTAATTAAAACTTGACGTTTACCAGTTTTTTCAGCATTGTTAATAGCATTTAAAGCATCAGCTAAGACGGAAGTTCTAGTCATTTTTCTTTTCCTAAAGTTAGTAACAACATACTTTTTTTCATAAAATGAAAAGAAAGCCACATGAGTGTCCCAGAAAGACCAAGGATTTCATGAGCCAAATAAAATTTGATGCTAAACAAATCAAGCATCAAAAAAAATGGTGTACGGTATCAACATTCTACTGGATTGCAAGCTGTTGGAGATATAAGTCCATATTCCAAATGAGTTTTTGGAATAGAATAGCCTTACTGAATATTGAAAGTGACAACTCTCTCCTTCAAAACCTAGTAAAGCATACTCATAGAAAAATATTGATTCGAACACCAATCTCTTTTATGAAAAAAAAGGAGATGTGTGAAGTCATAATAACTACGACACTCTATGTGTGCAATCTAACGTTTTAATATTGGGTAGACATACTTTATGGAGTTATTATTGTTTAGTATATTTGGGAAAGAAAGAACATAAAATGAAAGTGAAAATTTTTTTCAGCTGTTGATGGATTGGAAAAAAAATGATTGACTTGCGGGTATGACCGTATATACCCATGGTAATGGTAAATCTCATCACTAAGTTACTTATCTTCATTGAATGGCTTTGTGGAAAAAGATCGGCCTAAAGAGAATAAATTATAACTGAATAGTCGTTTGCTTCATCCTTTTTACTCTAACTATACTCTAGAAGTTTCCATGATGCATGCTAACGTAATATCAAGGACTTTTATATTTTTAATGGCAATAAGAAAAGTTGTAAATTTGTTTAAACACTTTTTGCACCAAACGGAAAAAAAAAGAATGCAAATTTATCTTTTTCTACACTGGACGAGTTGCCCATCACTTACTAACTAAAGAATCCAAAAATGAACAATGTCAAAGCTTCTAGAATCATCAATTTCCAGGGATATAGAGAAATATTCGCAACTGCTATTTATTAAAATCAAACCTTTTTGCATCGAACTTTCTCAAGAAGCTACAGTACCTGATTTGAATACCAAGAAGATCACTTCCCTTATCATTTCAATTGAAAATTGCCTTCAATCACATTTAAACGAGAATCAACATGAATCCAATATTTATCGAATATCTGAATCAATTGCTGATTACATATTTTTCCCGTTTTCAAATTTATTGAGGCTTCCTCATTTGGATGATTTAATTATTCAACATATACTTCGAGTTCTAGCATTCTTGATGCAATATGCCTGGAGCTTCAATGTTAAGTACAAACTAGTGGACCAATTGTTCCCATTAATACTATTTTTATCTGCTGGTGATATGAAGACAAGTCCTTCGCAATTCACTACAAAATCAGTAGAGTTTAAAGATTCGGTATATCATGCATTGTCAGTTATTACCAATTTAACCCACGCAAAATATTATCAAGCTACAGAACAAAATAACCGGCTTGTATTTCTAAGCAAAGCAGTTTCTGTTATGTTAGACATTATATCGACGACAACTCCCGACTCACAACAAAGTGTTAAGATTATCGTGGGGGCTTTTCGAACGGTATCACAGCTTACAAATAATCTTTCTGGAAGTAGACAGTCTCAAATCCTTCCTGGAATAGTGTCGTCAATGGCAAATTTTGTTAATCAGAATCCAAATATAAACCATCAAATTATCATACAAATTTTAAACTTACTATCAGGTATAATTTCCAATACTTTCAATGACAAAGAATTGAAGTCAATATTAAATTTGGCAGAAGTCAAGGATTTAAAAAATGTCAGTACTAAGTGGAATCAAACTGGTCAATTAGAAACCCAAACTCTTGATGTATCAACACTGACCGATGAATCGGACCCTCGAACTTCTTCCTGGATAAAAGCAACGTCAAAGCAATTGAAACTTGCACTAATACCTATGCTTAAAACCATCCTTCTCGATTCAAGAAATAGACAAAGATGGAAAACCAAGCTGAATTTATACGATTCTGTTGTTGGTTTTATAAAGAGTATTGTCAAGAATTCATTTATCACTTTATTTGTGGATTTTGCTCCCATCATGATTGATATTATTTCCATCTTAATTTTTATATCTTCTCACGAAGACAACGACAAAGACTATATCGAAAGGGGAACTTACTTAAGTAATTTTATTTTTTCAAATATTTACAGAGAGGGTGGTTCTAGTATTGTATCGGCATTTGATAGTCTTGTTCAATCCAAGTTATCAGACTTAATAACAAGCAAGCTTCCGTCGCTCTTGCTTTCCACAGATGAGAATAAAATATCCATGAATATGATTGCAATGCAGTTTCATTTTGTTTTACTTGTGGATTTATCTATAAAGAGGCCTTCTTCTGTCCAACTGGTTCATTCTCTACGAATGGAGTGCTTGAAACGCTTGCAACAATATTTGATCCAGTGTTATGAGGTGGAACAATTCAAAGAACCAGTTTCATCAGTTGGTCCCAACCAAATGTCCTTACAAAGTGATTCACATACAAGTACATTAGACTCGATCGAACTACCTGGGTATATAAACGCTAAAAATATAGTTAAACAACTGCCTTCGAAGGCGGTCTCGACGAAGTCTTATATCCACAATCTCCAACTAATTGCCAACAAGTGGAACACTGAAAATATTATATCTGAACCACGAGAAGCTCCTTTGGGTATTAATTCACACTTTATTGAAATGAAAGTCAAAACGTTTATCTATTTCTTATCTTCATTAAGAATCGTCCAAGAGAGTGACATTCTACATGACTTAGAAGAAGTTATTGAAATGAATAACTCCAAGGATGAGCTATTAGATAGCGGAATCTCTCTTTGGATGGCTAGCAATTATCTTAGAGGAAGTAATTCAGATACGCAAAGAAATCAGCACTTTGATCCAAATGAATTTTTAATTTTAGATGATGACAATGATATAACATCTACTCACCATGTCAATGACTTAGAATGTTCATACTTGATATTAGCAAAAGCAGAAGATCTACTTTCAACAATCACTGAAAATCCTCTGTATCAATTGAAGGATTCCAGTGTGATTGCTTTTAAAGCAGCGCTTGATGCTGTTGACGCTGTTGTCGGTAAGATAACCAAAGCTCAATTCCAGGAAGATTTTCTTATGGATTATCTTTTGATTTTATTACAATCATTAACATATAACGATCTCCCCCAGGTTCAACTTCAGGCACAAAACACAGTAAGAACAATTTTAGCTTCATACTATGATAATTCAATGAAGGCATTGATAATGGATAATCTGGATTATTTAATTGATACTATTAGTTTACAAATGTCAGTCTCTGGCAATTTGACACCAGTTCTTCCTGGAATTTTGCTTATAATTGTCAAAGTATGTGGTTTTCAGTTATTAGAATCGAATCAGCTTAATGATATTTTGACTGAAATGTTTGTTGTACTAGATGCATATCATGGATATAATAGTATCGTGGAGAGTTTTTTTATAGTCTTTGAATCGCTTATAGACCAAGTCAGAAAGCATTATAACACCTCGCTTAGAATTGAGAGTGAGGGAGCTCCAAAGAAGCCGTTCTATAAACCATGGGGGATTACTGATAAAGAGCTGCTTTTGGAATTGATTTCAGTAACAGATAGAGCTATTGATACTTTTGAGGATTATGATAGAAACACGGAAGATTTTCCAAGACCAAAGGATGCCCCATTCTCAGATAATCTCCCAGACTCTGATGACGAGGATGAAATAGAGAATAATGAACAACAAGAGACGCCATGGCCATCAAAATTATCCCAAAAGGTATATTTCACGTTACAGCGAATCTTTAATTATGGCTTTATGTTGATTTCACAGCCATCATATTCGTTGAAATCACAAATTATCAAAACACTTCGACTAATATTTCCATTACTTTGTACCAATTTTAAACTAGTGTTACCGTTAGTTACCAGCAACTGGCCATTGATAACTAGTTTGATATGTGGATCAAAACCCCTTTCAACCATGAACTTTACCAAAACAGGCACCATTCCTGAAGATACCAGCTTGATTGTTCAGTCGTTGGATTTTGCCACTGAAATTCTTATTCAAGATTGCATCCACCAAGAATATTTCTTTGGGAGAAAGTTTCAAGAAACTTGGGATTTCCTTTCAAACCATTCTAGATTAATTCCAAAGGACTTAAAACCAGCTGAGCAAGCACAAGGAAAACAAATTGCAGTAATTTCCAAGAGTGTGTCGTCTTTACGGGCGAACATAAGGTTGAAAAATTCACTTGTCAAGTTCTTGATCACAGGCGTGCAAAACTATGAGAGAATTATTCCCGATCTTACACGTTATCAAATAATTAAATTATGTTTCTATCTACAAATTCCAGATCACTTGGCCTTGTCAAGAGATTCAAAAAGCATATTAGAAATATTACGAATTCGAAACACTGGAAAGTAAGTATTCATTATAGCTTTGTACATAGAGAATATAAAGCAATAGAGTTATATTGCAGTGTCATCTTCATCATCAATTGTAACTAAATCGTGGATTACCGCCTTTTTAATCGGCCCTACGTCATTCGAAGACAGAACAATAGGTTGAAAATGAAGAGTTTGTTGCCCTTTAGCTAGGATATCCTTCTTACCAACGTTGTCAGCAATAGTCGAAATCGGATCTTTTGAAGGTTGATGATCAATTGTTTCTGGCTCTTTAAGGAAAACCTTTTTGTTTTGAATTAATTCACCGATGGTGTGGGTTCGAGGGACAGTATCGCTTAAAAAATTCAAGGAATCATGGGTAGATACTGCATTAGCAAAGTCTTTGTATTGGATCTTCTTTCGTTTTTCCACCTTGGCTAATAAACTTGCTTGTTCAACAAAGTATTGAACAAATAATTCAGTAGCCAACCCAGCAGTATACACAGCACTTTGAGATGCTGCTAAGTAATCTGGATCCATTTTAAATATCCTTTTTATCTTGGCCATTGGTAAGGAGAGCGATTGATCTGGTTGTTCTTCTTCTTCTGAATGCTTCTCGATTCCTTGCATGTCATCTTCATTGTCGAGAACATTGGTTTCAGTTATTTCTGCTTCTTCCATTTCTATGTCGATTTCTATGGGAGTTGTATCAGCGGTAGCCACGGGTGAAACTGTACTAGCTCGACTATCGATAATTTCTTTGATGTTGCTCATACTTGTACTAGCAGGTGTGTTGATAAATTGAGGATGAAATCTCAAGAAACGTAGAAATCAACAAAAATCAGAAAATAATAAAATCACGGATGTTTACCCTCGTATTTGTGGTCATGTGATATTAGTCGGAACTTATGGTTACACCAAAAATGGCATCTATTAACTATGTACAGAAATATAAACTCTTTAATTTAAATATTATTATCAATTATTATAACGCGCACAATCGTATTAGCATCATCGATGCTAATTAATCAAAAGCAAATTCAACATTGTCTGTCTTTTGTTGCGCACGGACATTTGAGCTGACATATTCTTCAAGATAATCCACTTTTTCAAGATCTTGAGTGTTGTAGTTTTCCCCATTTTCAACAAAATCGACTATACTGTCAAAAGCTAATTCTGGAGATTTCCAACCATCTTGGTATCCCACGAGCTTTTGTTTAATCTCCGGAGTTCTTGGAGATACAAGAGCTTTTAAGCTAGTGGAATTTATAGTAGCAGGCACAACATAGGTTCTCACTTTGTCCCAATTTACAATATATCTACCGTAGTTATTTAATCTACCAATACCGGACGAACGTGTACCCTTGTAATAGTGTTTATTACCTTGCTTCGTGGTTAACGGATGTCTCTTGGAACCTGACTTAGTATAACCATACCAAAGCGTTCCATCTTTAAAAGTTTTCCATGGTCTCCTCAAACTAGCAACACAAGTATTTTGAAAGTTCAATATCTGAGATGGTCTCATATTATTATATCAAGTTGAAGATCGTGCTCCTAAATGTGTCTAAACGAAAAATTTTTTTTGTTAACAATTCAATTGGCATTTATTTCCTTTCAGTTAAAAAAAAAACAAAGAAAGCTATATGCAGGGACAAACACTACCTCGCCTTAATATAAACCGGTCTTCTACAAGAACTACAACGTATTGCTCTGATCGCTACAAGAACAGGCTATAACAAAAAAGCATCAAATTGTGGCGGGACTGCCGATCTGTTCATTACTAAGCTCTATAAATGCAACCTTCTATAGCTTAGCCTTCAAGAATGAGTGGCATTTCACAAGATTAATCACTTCTCTGCTCAAGCCATAACTTCCTTGATAACCTCCTCCTCCTGCGCCATAGTTGTGAATGAGCCAGTCATAATTACTGTCAAGCTCAACTCGAACCCCTCCATCCCGAAAAGGTCTAAATCCTACATTGACCTTTACTATCTCAATCAGTGTTGGATTGTTCTTAAAGTTAGAATCAACCAACTCGGGTGCATATTTAATTGCTCTCGCTATTATACGCTTAGTCAACTCTTTATCTTCTTCAAAATTCAAATTATCCTTAAGGAAGCAACCCCCGATAATTGTTCCTCCTTCGACTCTTGGCATCATGTAAAGCATTTCGTTTTCAAAACCGGGAAAACCTTCAACACACAATTGAACTTTTGCATTGTTTTTAACAAGTAAAACTTGTCCTCTTACTGGAAAAGTATGTTTTGAATCCACCACTCCATCTATGGATGTTGCCATCAAACCAGTTGCATTAACTACAAAGTCTGCAACTTGGCCGGATGAATGCAATAACCTAGCATCTCTAATATGTTTAATACTTGCAACATGCTTGATGGAGTTGCCAATGGCTGAGTTTTGTTTGACCAAGTAATCTAAGTATGTAGGAACAGAAATTACTACTCCTTTAAATTTTGAACCAAATGCTATCCCTTTAGGCAAGTGTTTCTTTTCAATGATTTCAAAATCGTAGACATAATCCTTATACCAGGGGATTAAGTCTTCATATGAACCTTTTCTCTTCGCCAATTCAAACTCAGTGAAATACGAAACATTATCTTTGATCCATATTCCTGCTTTCGGATCAGAACTTGCTAAATGCATAAACTTTTTATATGCAACTTTGTCAATTTCTTGAAGTTTTATATCATCATGAGTGGCAAAAGATTGCCAATTGGCCCCAGCAAACGGAGAAGTATACGATTTATCAATGTCTCCAGGAAAATGATTAGCTGCGATGGTGACATTTAACTTGGGGTTCCATCGCTTCAACTCTAATGCAGTGGTTAAACCAATAACTCCGGCTCCTAACACAACGATATTTAACAGCATTGTTCTGCGAAGGTTGTTGAAAAAGACATGGAATCTTCAGTGATCAGTTTTGAATCCAATCTAAAAAAACTAATTCTTGCACTGATAACCTTGATGTGCTACCATGTGCTTCGAATCTTTATTATTACATTTCAAAATCTATTTAATAGCCCTCATTATTTCCTTTCGTTTTTCGTAAGTGTGTATTTAGAGAATATTTAAGTATATTTCTATTTTTTGATGCAGAAATTACTGGCTAGTAAGAATTTAACAAAACGTTGTAATCAATTGTTATGCTACCAGCATAATTTTTTTTTTGCCCAAGAAAAACTTTCATGTCAACAACAATTTTTTCTTAACTTTACTTACATTTCTTCTTGAACAAGAATTTTTATGGGTTGGCTGATCAAGGTTTATTTTATATTCCTGTCGTGGAATCAGAACTTCGCTTGTTTATACTTACATACTGCAAGCCATGTGTCCCTGTAAATTTCGTTCTTTGCACTCAGTCTATGGTGCTAGGTTGTTATTCTTGATGCATCTGACTCAACGTTATATGCACATGTTGAAATCTTAGATTCTTTTGTGTTTGTAGCCAAAGCAAACTAGCTGCTTCCTTTGGCTATTGGGACTCAGAGTTCCTGCCCGTATATGTTATATGTCAAGAGTCTTTATTTTTTTCCATCAAGGGCCAAGAAACAATTAAAGAGAATAAAGCTGGTTTTGTCAAGCCAAGAATTTCCTGAAATCATGAATAAAACCTTTTTCGGCAAATGGTTTTCAAAATTTGCGAAATGTTTCAATTCTGCAAGCATTATTAAGAAAATAGATCGACAAGAAAATCAAAATCAAGTGAATTCAATGTCAATTTTTGCAAGCGTGTATGTGGTTCTCAAATGTAAAAGACTGACCCTGCCAGAATACTTTTATTCCAATCCTTGGATATAAAAATGTGATAATAATTCAAGAAAAGAATTATTTTCTTTTTTGGCCCTAAAGTATCCAAATTGCAATGACAAATCTATTCAACTACTTACTAAGTTTTGCGATACTATTGAAATTTGCTCTTGCCGAAGAAACTCCAGTAACTGTCACTGTCACTCGGACAACATATGTTTCACCACCATGTTTGAAAAGTCAAGCAGCTAAGATATTACAAGGGAACCCTGAAGGGTTAACCACGGGAATTCAAATTGTTTTCATATATTCAAGCAAGAATTCTCAAGCATATACTAAGGCGGTGACCCAAAATACTTCGTTAGGACCCGTTTCTCAAATCGGAGCTGTTGCAGAAACTACCACCGAAACCATTTTTACAGCATCAACGGCATTAAGTACCACTTGGGAACCTACACCAACTGATGTGGAGTTAACTACAAGCGAAGAGCCCCGTGTTACAAGCCAGTCTATCGTCACTCAAGAAAGATCGGCTACAATTGATGTTAGTTCAATCACCGAGCCGGTTACTCTTTCATCTCTTGCCGGTGCAAGTCAGGTTTCAACTCAACTGTCAGGAGGCTCTTCTTCAATAATTTCTTCTTGGCAAGATGCTACTTTTGCAAGCAATGAAACAGAATCGATTCAGGAAGAATTGATGACATTAACAGAAGAAAATATGGAAGAAAGTGAATCTGAAGATACCGCGGCTGCAGAATCAGAAACAACAACTGAAGAATCGGACGAAACAACTACTAATGATACAGTAATCCCAGAGCCCTCTTGTTACTATGGGGACTTATTCAGCGTAATTTCCACAGACGAACCTCCTTCAGTATTCCCCCGTAATACTCACCCATTGCCACTTCTCAGTGGTGTTGATAATGTTGGACGTCCAATCAGTACAAATAAATTTTATACAAACTTGTTAGTAGGAAACCAAGAACAAATGGTTTGGACTTATCCGTATAGTATATTTTGGGTTAATGGCATTAATTACGGTGTGGGTATTCAACATACGGATGTTACAAGGAGAGAATTTGGAACACATCCCGATTCCGCCAGTATTTCCGACTACTATATTAATCCTATCAGGATCAGAGAATGGGTACTTTCCGCCAGTTCTTTTGGAGCCGATACCGTGAGAATGGAAGTTACTAATATGAGAAGTTTGTCTGCATTGATGACTTTGAGATATACGGAAGATGCTTTAAGCTATCTCGAAGTTCCCTTAGTTCAAGGTGCTGGTTACGTGACAGGTATATACCATGGAAGCTTGGTTGCAGTTCTTGAATCCCAATTTGCGATCGTATCATTGACAAAAGAAACGTCCAGTGTTTTGGAGACTAATCGTTTGAAGTATAGAGCAAGCTTAGCTGACGGTTCAATTTGGTTGTTCTATGTTACTTTACCAGTCCCTGATCCTGAATTTAATTTACTGGTTGGTACGTCATTTGGTACTTCGAGCATTAGGGCATCGAAAGCGGTCGACGGATTAATAATCCAAGTAGCAATTGCTCCTGAAGCAGCTGAACAAGAATCATTTTATGATAATGCCGCTGGGATGTATGTTACCAGTGCCAATATTGTTGGACAAGCTAGCTGTGAAATGGCACACTACCTGATAGCTTTCGAAACCGCTGGTCTGTCAATTAGCGATAGTCCAATAGTCTTTGCTTTACCTCACCATTTGCAATCTTTAACTCAAGAAACCAGAAACTTGGCTACAGGAATTCAACTCCAATCTACTACCAAAGGACAAATGGAGGGATTTCTAACTCGACAATTAGCATTCACTGAATATATAAATCCAGACATTCAATTTTTACCATGGACACCCAATAGTAACTCGCCATTGGAATATACCACTGAGCAATTACAAGAAATTGCAGCTGCTGCTAATATTGAAATACGAGTTGACATTGCTGCAATGGTTCGAATGACAAATTCCAACTATTTCACAGGGAAACTTCTCGACAAATATGCAAATATCCTTTTGGTAGTTTTTGATATTCTCCAGGATGAAGAAGTCGCCCAAGAATTTTTAGAACTTCTCAAAGAGGCATTCGATATATATCTTAGGAATGAACAACCATTGGGATTTATGTATGATCAGACTTATGGTGGTATTGCTGCTTGTCTTGATATAGGTACCAGCGATGCTGATTATGGTGCATGTTACTATAACGATCACCATTTCCACTACGGATATTTGATTCATGCTGCTGCTGTGATTGGACATGTTGACCAGAGTCTTGGAGGAACATGGGCATTGGACAATAAAGAGTGGGTTAATGCGCTAGTTAGAGATGTAGCAAATCCATCAGAAAGTGATCCATACTTCCCAGTTTTTAGACTGTTCGATTGGTATCAGGGCCATTCGTGGGCAAAAGGACTCTATGAAAGTGCTGATGGTAAAGATCAAGAATCAAGTTCAGAAGATATAAACTTTGCTTATGGTATGAAACTCTGGGGTAAGGTCGTTGGTGATTATTCTATGGAAGGAAGAGGTGGGTTGATGTTAGCAGTAATGGCAAGATCCCTTAATCAGTACTACTACTTCAGCCTGGACAATACAGTTCAACCACCACAGATGGTTTCTAATAAGGTTGCTGGTATCCTTTTTGAAAACAAGATTGATTATACCACTTATTTCGGTAGAAATCAAGAATATATACATGGTATTCACATGCTTCCTGTTAGTCCAGCTAGTGCTTCAATTAGATTATCTTCATTTGTTGAAGAAGAATGGGTTGCAAAGATTGCTCCAATTATTGATAGTGTCAATAGTGGGTGGAAGGGAATCTTACGGTTGAACCAAGCATTGTTTGATCCAGTATCTGCGTATAATTTCTTTTCTTCGCAGTCTTTCGATATGTTAACTCACTTGGATAATGGTCAAAGTAAAACATGGTCTTTGGCATTCTCAGCAGCTGCATTGAATGCAAGTTAGCTTCTTCTTATGTAAATTATATAGAGTTAAATATTAAAATAATAAAATTTGTAACATTAGTTTTGATTTACAAAAGTATGTACAATCCATAGAATTTCTAATCCATTTTTCGGTTGTACATAGCATCTACCAGCTTATCAATTAATACGTTAAATTCATTAAATGACATGATGGTGGATTTGTGGAAAACAAACAACATACAAGCAAAAACGAGTCATTAACAAGAAAACCTAGTAGATTTTGATGGAGGCAGAACTGCGACAGCTTTTGCAACATTCATTCTAAGTTCTATTGTTTATCAATATGCTCTTGGTAATAGTATTCCTCAAATGCTTGATTTAGTCTCTAATGAAATACTCTTTTCTATTTTATTATCAATCGTACTAACTTTTCTTGCCTTGAAATGGTCCTATTCTAGCTTGTGGTTTATTATTGTATTTTAGTTGATTATCCACGCATCATTGAGCACAAAAGAATTATAAATGACTATATGGCAATCCAGTAGGTTATCAATAATCAAAGGCTTTTTAGTATATTGTTTTAGTTTATTGGTTGTTCACACCAAAGGTCTGCTGAAATCAAGCCGAAATAAGGGATATTTAAAGATCGGATGGTAGCTCGAATGGGCGTGCGAATTTTACTTTCTCCATACAAAAAAAAAGTTACACTCGTAACTTAACAAAAAAACAGCTTTACTCTGCTTATGCTTCAATTAAATATGTTTACATTTGCAAAGAAACTTGTTGATAGATTGGAAGGTAATCCACCCAGCGATGAATCTTCATTTGACAATTCATATTTTAAAAATGCCTTAGAAATAAATAACAAAGGGTATGCACTTAGAGTGTTGCACGTTGTTCCCCATTCAACTGCCAATAAACTTGGACTTGAAGCCTGGTTTGATTACATCATTAGAATAAATAATCATGAGTTACCCATGCTTAATCCTGCCTTGTCCTCGTATTCCTATAAGATTAATGAGGACGGTACAATTAATTACGGAGGTGCTGCTACTTCTGAACAAGCAGGGGCTATTAATTACGATTTGTTATTACAGGAAATTGAAACTTTAATCAAACACGAACAAGAACTTGTTATAGATGTCTGGAATGCCAAAGGTGGTATCATTAGGCTGATTACTTTGCCTCTTGAACCATACTCTGAAACTCTGATAAGTGACGATAAAACTACGCAACAACTATTTGTCCATAAGTTCAGGCAAATTGGGTTAACAGTTCAATCTCAACATTTGAATACAGCTACCTATGTATGGAGAATTTTAAACACCCACCAAGGTTCTCCAGCCTTTTTGTCTCAATTGGTTCCAAATTCAGACTATATTATCGGCTGTGATTCAGCCATGTCGGGCGACGCTACAAATAAGGGTCTTTTGTCGAAAGGTGGAGAATCATTACTAACTAAAACCGTTTTGAATTACTATAATCACTATTATTCCATCACCAAAGAAGATAATGTTCCGATAACTCTCTACGTGTATAATCATGATTATGATATACTTCGTCCAGTTACAGTTAATTTGAATCGTAATTGGGGCACAGGGCATCATAGAGGTATTCTTGGATGTGATGTTGGTTATGGCTTTTTACACAGAATTCCTGAAGTGGTTGGTAAGTTTGACAGTCATCCTATTGTGGATGACGTTCTCTTTGAAACCCAACAAGGCTTTTCCTATGACACAACTCAACAGAATCGGCCACAAATATCCACGGCTGTTAAGTCACCTTCTCCTCCATCTCGCGCTGTGGAAAAAGGCATTATCAATCCTGCCCCACCAACAATTGTACCTTCAGCAATATCGCAACCCGCAACCAGTCCAACCTTGGGAGTTGCCAGAAAGAAAAAGCATCATGCTGTCAATGTTTCTGCGTTTGATGGATTGAGTGATTATATGAATGAAGAATTGGCTAAATCTAAGGAACAGGATGTTCAAGAAAAACAAAATAGGAGTTCGACCGGCAGTCCGGTACCTCCACCACCACCTGGACATCCTGCAAAATAAAAATAGATTTATATATCTGGTAGTTCGTAAAAAAATAAAAAAAAAATAGTTCAAGATCGTGATAAAAAGCCATATGCCCACTGCCGGAATCGAACCGGCGATCGCTCCATTACGAGTGGAGCGCCTTACCACTTGGCCAAGCGGGCAAATTTTCAATGAATTTTTTCTTATCACAATACATGAGAAGCAGAAAAAAATCGATTTCAGAAATTGATAATTTATAGAATATTCATGCTAATTCAAAGTAAAGTTACCTATTTATCTGTTTAGCCGGTTTCTTTGGGATTTCCACGCTAGCAAAAATACAGTTACTAATCATATTTGCTGCATTTTAGAGGTAAATATTACATTTCCACGATTTTGTTAAAAAATTGTAGA
>JAKTZT010000191.1:0-15913 GCA_030578955.1 Hemisphaericaspora insectamans | reverse complement strand
GTTCCTAAAATAGTAATTATTGCGCTTTGTTCATTCTAAAATAGGCAGTTCATTTCCGCTTTGATCTCGTGATCCAGATGCGGCTTGCGAAGAACAGTCCGGGCCGGAAATGACCTGACCGGAGCAATTTTTTCGGCATTGAGCTCCAGGGGCATATTCCTTTCGATGACCAATCTCGGGCAATGTCCCCAAGCTACCTGCCGAGGGCTCCCTTATTACATGGATGTGTTATATACAGGAATATTGGAAAAGCTGGTATGATCACGTGATAATACTATATCTCAACAGAAACAGACCGCTTTTTCGGGCAGCGTTTAACACTGTTTAGTCACAAACAGAACTTTTAGGACACTCAACACTCATGAAATATCCAGTGTCAGGGAAAATATGTTTACATAAATCAGTTATTCCCCATCCAAACCCGAACTACTGATTCAGCAATCGAGCACAACTTAATCAATCTACTATTTTAGAATGCAATATGAAATTATTACAGTTTGATTCCGAGGGAAACAACTATTAACAAAAATTAAAAAGTATGGTTTTAACGTATCTATTATATCAATGTCCCCATCACATAATAATAGAAAACAGAATGTTCTTTCGGACTCGCTTCACACCATAACGTTTGTTGAAATTAATGCAATGAAAATATGCTAAACATAGTAATAAAATATATGTGTATGTAAGTACTCTCTTATTTTGATCTCTATGGTACTGGCGAACTCAGTCAGATATCTGTTAAAATCTTCGTTTGTGTTGCAAGTGATAAAACCCGCACTACTCAAAATCCCTCACTGCCAAATTCGCTTAAACACCAACAGCCTTCAAGTGGGTCTATTACAAATTCGTTGGCTCCACATTTGGCATCCAATTGAAACTTGGGGAGCATTCTGCTATATAAAAGATATATAGGAACGAGCGTTTTCTAAACTAGATATTGTGTGTATTTTTTGAAGTTTTTTTGTTAAAAATTTGTTTGTTTTCTAAAATAACTTTACTAAACTGATCGAATTACTTGACTAATCAACAAGGATTAGATTTTCTTAGAGGAAATTCTTGAGTTAATTTATTGCCCTAACCTAGTTGTAGGAATTTCTAACCTGGCCCATGTCTTCACTGGTTTAGTTTAGTTACTAAATTGTATTTGAAAAAAAAGAAGGTTTTTGAGACGATGTGAATTACGTACTATTTCGTGCTTAATAATTAACTACCTCAGCTCTAGATAGGGCTCAAAACTACCCGTTCAAAAATTTCGGGTATTCATAGTCCAAATGTTCAACATTTTTTCTATCCTTAGGGTTATTTGATAGATTTGAGAGAGATTTGAGATTGCTTCTCTCTCAAATATTCTCTCCCAAATAACCGAGTCAAAATAATGCAACTTGAAATAAGAGAACGAGAAAAAAAAATTTCATTCCCTGAGATGAGATGAGGTTCTGAAAAAGAAAAAAAGTAACTCTTCTCTTCTCTTCTTGATTGATCTTGATTAAGTTGTTTTCAATTTACAATCCCACTAACCTCTATCATGAGTACCATAGAAGATGTTCCGATTGAAGTTTCCAAAGTCTTCGACACTATTTTAGTGTTAGATTTTGGTTCCCAATACTCACACTTGATTACTCGTCGTTTGAGAGAGTTTCAAGTTTATGCTGAAATGTTGCCTTGTACCCAGAAGATAGCCGAACTCTCCTGGAAACCAAAGGGTATTATTCTCTCAGGTGGTCCTTACTCGGTCTATGCCGAGGATGCTCCTCATGTCGATCATGACATCTTCAAGCTCGGTGTTCCAATCTTAGGTATCTGTTACGGTATGCAGGAGTTAGCATGGATTAACGGAAAAGGTGTTGCTAGAGGCGATAAAAGGGAATATGGCCCAGCTACTTTAAATGTCGAAGATCGCTCTTGTGCTTTATTCAAGGATGTTGACCATTCTCAAGTGTGGATGTCACATGGTGACAAATTGCATGCCTTACCAACTGGTTATAAAGTTGTCGCTACCTCTGACAATTCTCCATTCTGTGGTATTTCCAATGAAGATGAAAAGATTTATGGTATTCAATTCCATCCTGAAGTGACTCATACAGCTCAAGGAAAAAAGTTATTAAGAAACTTTGCTGTTGATATTTGTCAAGCTAGGGCCAACTGGTCCATGGAAAATTTCATTGACACAGAAATTGCAAGAATTAAGAAGTTAGTCGGTCCCACAGCTGAAGTCATCGGCGCTGTTTCAGGTGGTGTAGATTCCACTGTTGGTGCCAAGATCATGAAGGAAGCTATTGGTGATCGTTTCCATGCCATTTATGTTGACAATGGTGTCATGAGAAAGAATGAAACTGAAACTGTTAGAAGAACCTTAACTGAAGGTTTGGGTATTAACTTGACTGTTGTTGATGCAAGTGACTTATTTTTGGATAGATTAAAGGGTGTCACTGATCCAGAAAAGAAGAGGAAGATTATTGGAAACACATTCATTCATGTTTTCGAAGATGAAGCTGCCAAGATCAAGCCACATGATGGCTCTGAAATTGAATACTTATTACAAGGTACATTATATCCAGATGTCATTGAATCTATTTCCTTCAAAGGTCCATCTCAAACTATCAAGACACACCACAATGTAGGTGGTTTATTAGAAGATATGAAGTTAAAATTGATCGAACCATTAAGAGAATTATTCAAAGACGAGGTTCGTCATTTAGGAGAATTATTAGGAGTTCCTACAGACTTGGTTTGGAGACATCCATTCCCAGGACCAGGTTTGGCCATTAGGGTTTTGGGAGAAGTAACTAGAGAACAAGTTAAGATTGCTCGTGAAGCCGATGCAATCTTTATCGAAGAAATCAAAAAGGCTGGTTTATATAGAGAAATCTCGCAAGCTTTTGCAGCACTTTTACCAGTTAAATCTGTTGGTGTTATGGGTGATCAAAGAACTTATGAACAAGTTATCGCGTTAAGAGCCATCGAAACAGTTGATTTCATGACTGCTGATTGGTATGTTTTTGAGGCTGCTTTCTTGAAGAAGGTTGCTTCGAGAATCGTTAACGAAGTTGATGGCGTTGCACGTGTTACATATGATATTACCTCTAAGCCACCAGCAACTGTCGAATGGGAATAATTCTCCCAGTTGTTGCAGCATTTCTACATAATATTGTTTAGTATTATACACACTTATTAAATTATAGTTTTGTATTTAAATTGATAAAACGCTGCCGTAAGACGGTAGCCACAGCAAAATCTGCGTCATGACTAATGCTTAAGTGAAACTCTTCATCTTTGTGGTGGTATTTGTCGTTCCATATAAATGGTTTTCCACGGTCATCGTGAAACCTATACCATTCCTTAAACAGGAACATCTCCTGTACTTCCGGATCAAGAGTTTTAAATACAGCTTCTTTTGCAGCCCATGATCCTGCTAGAAACTGTACACGCTGTTTATCTGTGGTCATTAATTCGAATCGTGGCAATTCTTGTATTGGATGAAGCAATCGCTTAGAAAGCCTAGTTGAGAAAGTCGATTCTTTTAAGGATAGTAAACGGTCGAATCTACTAAGTTTGACAATGTCCATGCCGATACCTAATGTTATCCCCACTTTCATTATGAACGGTTTTTCGAAGAGTCCATATCCTGGTTTCAGGGTTGGCAGATTTTTTTTTTTCCGTTCAACATTCGATGAGACTTCCCATTTTTTCACCTATGACTTGAATCCGTTTCTTTCTCTGCAGTAATCGTTGATTAACCATTAAAGTTATGGCATCCTCTATATCGGGTCCAGTCCCATTACCTCAATCCAAATATGACTTATCTACATATTGGGGTCGAGTAAAACATTGTGCTGAAATTTCCGACCCAACCATGCTTTTGAACACAACACATCAAATTGAAACAGCCAAAAGGATGGTATGGGATTATAAGAATGGTGTAACCTCGGTTATGACTCCCGAATTGTGGCGTGCCAAAAAGATACTAGACTCTGCATTACATCCGGATACAGGTGAAACCGTCTTTCTTCCATTCAGAATGTCTTCATGTGTGTTGTCAAATTTGGTAGTCACTGCAGGGATGTTGACTCCCAATTTAGGGACAGTTGGGACTTTGTTCTGGCAAGTTGCCAATCAATCATTGAATGTTGCAATAAATACAGCTAATGCAAATAAATCGCACCCATTGACAACTTCTCAAATTATTACGAACTACAGTATGGCAGTTACTGCTTCTTGCTCAGTTGCCTTAGGATTAAATGCATTGGTGCCGAGGTTAAAGTCCATTAAACCAAACACCAGAATGATATTGGGACGATTAGTTCCATTCGCGGCAGTTGTTTCAGCTGGTATAGTTAATGTGTTCTTAATGAGAAGCGAGGAATTGAAGAAAGGAATTTCAGTGTACACCAAAAATGGTGAGGAAGTGGGTACTTCGAAAAAAGCAGCATTGTACGCAGTAGGTGAAACTGCTGCAAGTAGGGTCATAAATGCTACGCCCATCATGGTAATTCCACCTTTAATCCTCGTTCGTTTGCAGAAGACTAGACTATTGAAAGGAAAATCAAAAGCGGTAGAAACATTGGCAAATATCGGTCTTATTTTTGTGACATCATTGGTTGCATTGCCTTTCGCACTAGGAGTTTTTCCTCAAAGACGAACCTTAGGAGTTCATAAACTCGAGGAGAAGTTTCACAGCTTAAAGGATAGCAATGGTCAACAAATCAAGTTGTTAGAATTTAATAGAGGTATCTAGAGTATCACATCTATAAGAATATCTATCTGTTTGTATATAGTATAGCAATTTAGCGAAAAATAAATTAGTCAGTAGTTTATTCTTGTTTACCAGAATCTCCAAGAGCCAACATTTTCAATTCCCAACGCATTTTCAATTTCAATACGATCTTCATAAGACGAAAAAGTCACCGAGGAAAATAACAGAGAATTAGCCTCATCAGCATACAATATACCAACACCTTTACCGCCTAAGGATGTTTTGAAACATTCGAAACCTTCACTCTCAAATTCTTGAACGACATTTTCAATTTCAACTTGTCCAGCTTCATCATCAATTAGAGTAATGGCACAGCCACCTCCACCAGCACCTGTTAACTTGGTAGCTCCTATTTTGTTGATATCACTAATAATTCTAACCTTTTCTAAAACCGGATGAGATACTCCCAAAGCAACCAATAAACCATGGTTAATATCAACCAATTCAAGTAGCTTTATATGTTCTGGTTTACCAAAGTTAGGTGAAGTCATGATTTCATGAGCCTCTGATGCTAGATGTCCCATTGCATCCAAAATACTAGTACTCATCTTTGTGTATTTCTTGTGCCTCTTACCAACGCCTCCAACCAATTCAGCAGTACTTCTAGGAACCTTGGTATTGGTAAGTAACAATTTTATGGGCGGAAGATCTCTAATGTTAGTTCGGAGGGACGGTTGTTTCGGCTGTGGATTTCTTTGGAACAAAACTGCACCACCATGTGTTGCAACTGCATTATCAACACCAGAAGGATTTCCATGAAAACATTTTTCCCCAATCAAAGACCAGCAATCAATAAAATGTAAATCTTTAGAATCATTGGTAGGAGGACTATCATCATTGCCGAGGGTGGCCCTTGAAACCCATTCTCCAAGTGTCGCCAAAGCAGCAGCCAAACAAACCGATGTAGAAGCAGATGACCCTAGGCCAGCACCTATAGGTAAAGTAGATCTCACACTAAATGTCATTCCTGGAGTAGACTCATCACACAAGCTACAGTATAGGTATAAGAAGCAAAAACAGGCAGTGTAGTGGATCTTGGAACCAACACTTGTTAACAATTTAGAAATTTCTTTTGTTATCTCTGGAATTAATTCTTCTGAGGCTTTAGGAATACCATTCTCAAATTGACGATATGACTTAATTGAATCCCAATGAATATCACTCTTATTCCAGGAGTAGGATAATTGAATATCAGGGAATTGCAACTTGATTATTTCACTGTTTTCATTTGGTGTTGCAAGAAGATAACATCTCAAACTTAATGCCGCTGCTATTGCTGGCTTACCATAAACAGCAGAATGCTCTCCAAATATGATCACCTTTCCTGGAGCACTTACAATAAATGGTGGAGGATTCATATTATTGATCTTTTCATCTAAAGAGAGATAATCACAGAACCGATAGTTTTTTCGTGTAAGTGATTGTCAACAACTGGAATTTTTTCATTGAAAAATATTTGTGTGCATCAGATGTTTGTGTTACTAAAAAACAAAAAGGTGAGATGAAAAATGGAATTTAGTGCATTTTGTATTTAGTGAGAACTTCCTTCCCAAATAGGAAGTCTATCTCTTCTGAAAAAAAAACCCTAGTCTCTAAAACAAATCAAATCACAACAAGTTTCTTACCACTTTAACAGAAGATCATTCAAGTTACAATGACGAAACCATTAATTCAATTGGATTCTGATTTGGATAGGTTACCTTTGAAACCGATTCAACCAACCCAATACTGGACGTTTGAAAATGCACTTACTTTGATTAATGCTTGTGAAGATCCCTACATATTAGATGGGTTAGATGAATTCTTGATGATCAACAGTAGTGTTTTGCGTAGCCCATCCCCATTCAAAGAAGTTGGTAACAAAGAGAAGTTGCAAACCAAAGACTTAACATTAAGAGGCATATTATATACTGGTATCACATCCGTAAATGTATTGGATGCGGAAATTATTGGACAACGTTTACAATTGGATGACAAGGAAGTATTGAGAGTAATAGCACAAACCTGTAAGAAGATACCACCAAAGTTTTGCAATGAATTTTTTGCATTAAAGAGTAAATTGCATGATGATAGGGACAAAGAATTAGACAATGAACGGTTATATTTGTATACCAGCAAGATTTTAAGGGAGAGAAGAATCATTTTAAGAATAGTTGTTGAATTGTTAAACAAGAAGAATAATGCAGATGCTTCCTTGACTATTCAGAATCTTGGAAAGGAAATTTTCACAAAACAAGCATATGTCGAATCGTTGATGGATACACTCCAGAACACCATCAAACTTTTGTTACATGACTCTACTGGGGGTTTATCTCAAAAGCTAGATGAATTAATTCACAACGAAAGATTACTATTTTGTATCGAGGTTTGCAATGTATTGATCGAAATCATTGTTCAAAACCACAATGTTGAAAAGAAACTTACAGGCAAATGGTTCCACTTGATGAAGAAAACCAATTTCTTGATGTCCCTCGGTTCTCTGTTAAAGCGTCCAGAATCCTTTGCCGTTCTTCAAGGATTGTTTACAGTCCTTTCAATTGCACTTTTGGACTTAGAAAATGCATTTGATATGACGAGTGCCACAGAACATGATTCGTACTATAATGATGCAGATGTATTTGTATCAATCAACGACACGATAACAAATCCAGCAAATAATAACTCAGTGATTTTATACGCTTGGTCTATCGTAATGCTTAGGAAGTATTATTTTATGATGGAGTACCCTGATTCTACAATAGCTAGCAATCTCTCCCAGAAGTTAGACACAGAACTGATTAATTCAACCATTAAGATGATGAATGAGAAATGTGTCGAATTGAATGTTTTCCAATCTATTACACAGTTGAACGAGCTTTTGAAATATGATAAAGTCAATTCCGTAATTCTTGCAAATGTCATTATTGCGTCAATGCCGTTGGTCACACTTACTCCTGATGTCAGCAGGGCCATCGCAAATGTAATCAGCAACTGCCCTAAGAATGTTATTGAAAAGTTTTTTGAGAACGAATCTACAATCAATGCAATTATATTGGCTAGAACAAAATTTCCATTATCATTAACTCCGTACATAATCCTTTGCTCCATAAACGGTAGCTTTGCTTTGCACGAATTTAATGAACTCAAGTCATACATCCAGGTGTTCAAGAAAGAAGAGTTTGTTAACATGTATCAAATAGATGATCAAAACACAGAATTGATCAAGATTTCCCAAAACATTGATATCTTCCCACCATTTGAATCAAACAAAAAGATTTCGATGGCAATGCTGATGGGAACGAAGGCAAAGATATTACCAGCGGCCAACCAGGACGAAGTTTTAGTAACATTTTTGCATAGATACAATGGTTGGGCATTTTTGGGGAGAATTGTTCAAAATGTTTCAAAGGCTTTCAATGCTTCAGATGGAGAAATGGTAGAGTTGATTGTGGAAGTGCTTTCGTTATTAAATAAAGTTATTTTGGACAGTAATATCGATGAATCAAAATCAGTTTTAGACGGGTTATCAGCATACACTGACGATTCGGACATCTTAGAAGTAATTTTGAGGTTATTTGAACAGGCGTCGCACGCTAGAAATGTGAAGGTATTACTGGGAATCCTTGAATTATTAACCAATCTAACGCCATTTCTTTCTTACAGGATTTGGCCCTATTTGTCCAAATCTTCCTTATTTCCCCACAACGGCAAAGAAGGGCTAGCTTCAATAATCTTTGGTTCCATAGAGATGGTAAATGGGAACTATGATTTTACAGTTTCATTAATTAAGTTTGTTGATGCTTTGATTCAGAATTGTTTATCCATAGACCAAGATTATCCTCCGAAATCCAAAACAGCGATTTTATCCAAATTTGTTAGTCATTTATTGAGTATCTTCGAGACCTTCACATATTGCCGTTTTTCTCGCATGAATCAAAAGTTGCAAATGGGTGTCTTAATTTTAGATATCTTTTCCACTATTTTGGCTTCGGTTTATGGTGTTGCTGAAGACCATAAGGCTGAGGAAAAAGTAACCAAAGTGTTCGCAGAACCATCTGTTTACATATTAGAGGCTTTCTTAATGACAGATAGTGATTCTTCCAGGGCATGCTCACCGATTCTTGGAATGATTGACACCCTTCAAGAGACTTTACAAATTCATGAATTAATTGATGTATCTGGATTTTGGTACGACAGCTGGATTCGTAGTGGGTTTTCCTATTCTCAATTGCTCATTACCATTCGTACTTCATTAGATTATAAACCTTCTGCATTTGAAAGAAACTTGTATTCCAAACTACCTACATTGGTTTCATGCTATTCACAGTTCGAATCCGTAAGGAAGGATATTTTAGACGTGATAGCCAGTTTAACTAATGGAAGTTGGGGGAATGAGCAACTGCCTTCTTTATTATCCCATTTGGGACGCGACCATGCCCAGGTGTTGATGCATTCTTTGGCTACAGATATTGATAATTCCTTCGATGACTACAAATTGAAGATTTCTTTGTATGACTTTATTTGTTCTGTTATGAATGGTAAGCAGGAAGGCCTCTCCGTTTTATTTATCAGCGGAAGGGATGTATTTGGAGATTTTTCAAAATCAGAGCATTCCACTAGAAAGGTCGATACGAACATTTCATTATTACAAATTCTAAAGAAGAACATCAGAGATATAAAGTACTATCCAAACTCAGTCAGCATTCATTTAGTTGACGCACTTGCATTGGCGTGCAATTCCTGGACCACTGCTAAAGAAAATGAAAACGATATTGAATTCATAGATGCCTTGATTTCCAGAGTTAAATTGCAGATATTGGACCCACCTGACTCATCCGATAGCTTTATTAGTCGGTGTTATGAATTGAAATTGGTTTCAAAGATCGTGGAAATTTTAGCGTTACATTTGTTTGCTACCAGGAATGAACAATGCAAGAAGAACATAATTGAGTTCGTTAACTCTGAGGACTTTATCGAAATAGCAAAGAGCAAATTTACAGTGAAAAATTTTCAGGCTTCCTTAAAAAGCAACACAAAGATAGCCTTTGAAAGTTTGTTTCCTAACTTAAACTTGAGCCTCTTTAAGTCTGGGTTAACTAAAAGAAACAGATATGGAATTAATTCTGTTTACAATTTGGCATTGATGGATGCTTTGTTTAAAAACGAGTCAGGATGGCCGGAAGTGAGGGAACAAGTGATTGCTACCAGTATCAATATTCAGTATGTGGATGCTCAGATTTCCAGTGCCAAGTCGTTTGGTGCCCTTCTTACCTGTTTTGGCCGTAAGTTTGAAGGCATGTTGGACGACCGTATATTAGATTTCGTCGATTATCTATTAAAGCTAAATATTAATGATGGCATTCCTGCTGAAATGTTCGAGCCTATATATCACGAACGCGTGGAATTGGGGTTCTATTTAATTTATTTATTTTATACCAGGGCCAAAGAAACAACAAAGAACCAAGTATTTGAAATTATCAAAAGTGCCTCTACTTTGTTATCATCGACTAGTATGAATTTTATTTCAAGCTTAGCCGAATCTAAAGGGTTTTATAGACCATTGTTAAAAGTTGTGTATTGTTGCTTAGGATTGATTGAAAAAGATTCTTCATTATTAACTGAATATGTTAGCTTATTCCGAGACTTGTTTGAGTTGATAATCTGCCAAGGTACAAAAACATTATTGATTGAATTGCAAAACGACTTATATACTTCCAATTTAGGTAAAGCAAATAAGGTTAATGAAAGAATTAACGATTTGATGTTGATACTATCAATTCTTAAGGTGTTTGTCAATTTAAGTTCGAGGTCAAAATTCCAAAATGAAATGTCTTCCCTTGTGAAAAAGCATGGAACAATTAAATCTTTGTTGAATCTCTTTTCCTTCTCGCATTCTGTGGAAGTAAACGGAGAGCTTATATTTGCTCAATTGAGTTTAATGTATATTTTAGAGCTTATGAGTGTTGATATCATTGCCGAAAGTTTTGTTTCTTCTGGGTTATTTGTCGTTTTACTTGAAAGTCCAATTTCCAGTCCATTGAGAGTAGGCGGGGTTTCTATTGCCAATGGAGCACAGTATCACCGATTATGGATCAATGGAATTATGCCAATTATTATCACTAGTTTATCGACGATTGGACCATCCAATATTCCTGAATCGTGTGTTGCCCTTCAACTTTATAGCAAACAAATCGAAACTTGCATAGATAGTTGGTCAAAAGATTCATCCTCAATTAAGATTTCAACTGCTCTTATTGCCGAAACTGGCCAAATTTTACTCCTATACGATTTGTTAAGAGCCATGAACGTGGGTGAATACTTAGCCACAGTCGAAGGAGTAAAAGGAGGGACAGAGAATATAAGAGAAGAAGGTATTAGCATATTAACTGGATTAGAAAACGAGGCTAAGATAGAGGAGTTTGTTGATTGTCTTGATAACTTGTTGAAGCACCCAAAATTCTTGACATCAAGAATAATTCCAAGCTCGATAGAAGAGCAACATATTATTCAAGCTGGAGGTGATGTTTTTGCTAACTTTGTTAAAAATATAATTAGTGAGATCAGTGATTTGAAAGATTTCTTTAGTTAATTGTATATTAGAGCTTTAATAAACACAATTTAGTTACATTATATACAGTATCTATTCTTTGGTCATAAAGTAATTCTTTTGGATTTCAATAGGTATATCTGCGTCGGGTTTTGCTGGATGATCCAAAGAAACCCCAAGATCTTCTACATATCCAGGGGATTCTCTTAATGTGACATTAGCAATCGTGGGTATCTTGTCAGATTTAACTTGTCCTTTAATCAATTCCTTCCAGCTATTGTTACAGTGTTGGATTACCTCAATAGTATCTCTAGCATTCTTAAAAACTGCATTGTAGGCAAAGGTATTTTCCGCTTTCCCATCTGGCAATTTGTAGTCTTTGAACCACTGCCTAGTGGTTTCCAATAATCCCGGACACCTTGTAATTAGATGATGAATATCATAAACTTCATTTGCTAATGGATCATCAACATTAACTACAATAACTTTCCAGTCTAGTTCACCATCATCAACAAGTGCAATCGATCCTAATATTTTAACCCTTCTGATATCCCCAGTTTTCAAGATAAGCGATCCAATTTCACAAACATCCAAGGGATCATTATCCCCGTACAAACCAGCATGTTCAGTAGTAGGGTCTTCCCATGTCTGGGGAAATGCACCATAATTATGAATGTATCCATGATGTGGAAACAAGTTCTTAACAAATCTAACTTTCCCATTTTTGACATCTTGAACAATTGGATTTCCTGGTAACTTCGTGTTTATTTCAAATTTTGCGTTTGACCATCTGGGAATTTCAACAACCATATTTGCTTCTTTTGCCTCAATATCTAAGTCAAGAGGAATATCATGAAAGTAGGATATCACCTTACCTGTAACTTCATCAATAGCATAGTTTTTGAAATCGGGAGTATATTTTGTTCCTTGGTTTATATTGGATATTCTAGGATGAGTTGTTCTACCCTTGGTCCAAGTTGAGCGAGAAGGATTGATATGTTGGTTGGTTAAAGCTAATCTGGCTAAAGCATTTGAGGTAGTGCTTGTCAATGTCATTTTATTTAAAAAGAAGATACTTCTTAATCTGGGAAGTATCATCGCGAAAGTATGTTGAGGTCTGGATTATATACTCGTTGAGCATATGAATGTGGGTGAATTTTTTTTATTTTTCGCGCATGAGAATTTGTTCCCGAGGAACAAAAATCAAAAATCGCGGGACGAGAACGGTACATTTTAAGAAAAAAAGAAGCTATGTCTGATGTTTTTAATGTTTTCTTTTCATTTCAAAAAAAAGATATTAAGGCTATGAGTAGTTACGAATTAAACCAATAGCTCGAAGTTTGCGCAGAATGGTGAACATCAGTTTGTTTTCATTATATCTACGTGAAGGTGCTTTCTTCCTCGGAGCAATTTTTTATTGGTTTCCCCACATTACCAAAAAAAGTAATAAACGGTGGAAAAAAAAGGTTATTAGCCACAAAAAAATATTTTGAATTGATCTATAGTAAAAATGAAACTTACTCACTTCTATACAGGAGGCTTATCGAGGAACGTAAATTTACCTCTTTCATCAAAAGCAGTGTTCTCATTCGAGATATTAACTATGCCTTTAAAGCTTTCAATCTCAATATCGGAGAGACCCATCTTGTCCTTCGGAATCCAAACACTGGGACACTTGGCAGAAATTGCTGGAGCATCATAAGCATGTTTGTTTTCTTCTTCTTCTGGCTCAATATTATAACTAGCGGGTAATATTCTCTTTGAATGGCGAAAATTCAAAAAGATGTCTGGCCTAAAGTATCTAATAATCGGATTTCTTGATTCCAATTTCTTAAAATCACGCTCGGCTATAAGTTGAACTTGACCAGCATATTGGGCATTTTGCTCATTTAGCTCAAGATCCTGGGAATTAACAGTTCTTTCGTCATTACTGTCTTCCTTAGCTTGCTTTATGTTGCCTCTAACTCTAAGGACCTTTGATTCATATTCAGAATATCCGCTGAAGGAAGGAGTATCAGAAATACCATCAAGGGCACGCATACAATCTATGGGAACTTCTTCAAGCAAGTGATTAAAAGCCTCTTGTAAGTGGATATGGCAGAACACCGTTGTTAATAGTCCGATAGCTTGTAAAACAATTGGACCCCACCCTTTTCCAACTACAAATATACCCAACATACAGATTTGACCAATGTAAATACCGGAAAAGGTTTGAAATAATGCTCTAGGGTAATGCATTCCTCTAGTGTCAGCACCTTCAATGAAAACATAAGACAAGTTGTAACAATACGCAATGTAAATCAAAAAGAACATAGCACAAGCAAATAAAATAATAAGTGGCGAAATAATTGAATAGCTTAGGGTAATACATGCTAGTTGCGTAAATACTGGGAAAACCGTACCCCAGCTAACTGAACCCAATTGACTAAATCGATTCCATTTTTTCCTAACTGTATTATCAAACATAGTCCCAAGGATATAATATAAAAACAATCCTACAATCTGGAGCAAGGAAGCTCCAGCCACAGAAAGCCCCTGTAAAGTCAAATAAGAAATGTAAAAATTGGAAGACAATGGTAAGTTGTTCGCCAAAATACTCAATACAGAAGTAGGATCTTCAATAACTCTAGTCACCGTTGCGGTGGCGGATGATGCTATGGCAGTAACCAAGAAACCGTTAACCATCAAGAAGGCAAAATATGAGTTTTGAGTAAATATTTCAATGGATTGAGTTGACGGGCAACCAGCAACAACAGCTACACCACGTACAAACATAGGTAAAACCATCATCAAAAGGGCTAACATAGCAGTAGGCAAAACCCCAGTAATTACCCCCAATACTGGTTTTGGCAAGTTTAAGATCCATTCTAACCAATGAACTTTGTTAGTAAGATAGGTGATATTGGATATAATCCCAACAAATGCAACTGGAATGGCCCAGAAAATAACAACAACTGTGATAAACCCAAAAGCCAATAATCTTCTCACAATTCGCTCCCACCAAAACAAACGTAAATTAGACCATTGGACATCTTTTGGCTCAATTCCGATATAGCATGGCTTCATTCTCAAAGGGTTGTGGTGAACAGTAGATTGATAAGCCAATTGGGCGTGATATTGATTATCGAATTCAACGAAAATAGAATTGTATGGAGCTGATCTTCTGAACTTTTTTTGTAATTTCTTAACCTCTTTATCCACTTTAGGGATTTCTTCTTTACAGTAACGTATAATATCAACTTTCTTTGAGAAAAAACCATTGAATTTAGCCTTTGGTCTTTTCTTTTCTGGAACATATGCACTTATTTCATCTCTAGGTTCCAAAGACTCTCCCTTCTTTTCCGCTTTTAATTGACTTTTCACAGCCATTTTCAATAGTTTATTCTCGGCCAATTCAAGTTGGCAAACAAGCTCGGCTCTCTTTTGTATCTTTTTTTCTAATTCTTTTGTCGATCTAGGAACGTATACTCGTTTCACACCATTGAATAGTTTAAAAAACTGCTTTTCATCTAATAATGAATGCGGAACGGATTGGAATAAAACAGTTCTTGAGGATAATTTCTTAGCATACTTAGGAGATGATGCCACCACATTTTTCATGGAATTAAAGAAAAACAATTCTCTGTAAATCACAAATATCACCAGACCATACCAAACCCAACCGATTAAAGCATGAGCATAGTATCTTTTTGGATCTATGACATTTGCAATTGAAAGCTGATCAAACCCTTGATTATTATTCCCATTTGTGGCATTTACTGGTAATAGAACAACAAATGTTAATAAACCAAATAAAAACAAGAATGCAAAGACTCTAAGATATCTCAAGAAGAAGAAACCATCTAATCCAGCTTGTTGTAAAATAAATGAATCTGGCTTACGCAAAAGGATGAAAATCCAACTGAAAGGGTCTTTTGGTAAAGGCTCCGGTTTTTTTTCTTCAGCAACGAGATCAAATGATGATTTTGGACTATAAATACGTTTAAATGGAAATCTTAACACCAAGAAACATGCAATGAAAATACCACACATTACCAGGTTAACTGTTAATGCTGATATTACAGTAGATGTGGACACATTACTCGGAGCAACCATGATTCTAAACGCTAGATTTTATAGTAATGAATTGAATTGACAACGTAACAACGTGTTTAAACTGAAGGAGATAAAGCAACTAAAATAAATAAATAAATAACTTGTCCAAAATCAAATAAATAAGGCGGGATGGGAGGTCAGAAAGACAAACAGTTGGACAAATAACAAACTATTCAAAAGTGGGTGGTCTAAATGTGTATTTATATAAAAATTGTTCACAGCAAGTCAAAACACGGTTCTTGGAAACTGAAACAATCCAAATGATTCGTTTTTTTTTAGATTGACGTCAACAATAAAAAAAAAAAAAGAAACCAAATCTTTTTTTTTCTCGAAATTAAAAATTAAGAATGCACAGAGGTGCCAAAAAAACACAATGCAGAAAGCAAAAACCAATCAAACAATGCAACATTCTGATCTGTGACACTCTCGCATCGACAATGGACCCACATGCAAAGTTGCAGTTAAGCGGATCCCTCTCAGGCGCATGTAGTCTAGAAGCGCATGTAGTCTAGAAGAAGCAATTTTTTCTGATATCT
>JAKTZT010000190.1:0-10263 GCA_030578955.1 Hemisphaericaspora insectamans | reverse complement strand
TTTGCCCCTCTGCATGACCCAAGGCTAATATTTATTGAATGTAAGCACTTATGGCTAATTAATCATTATGAATCGCCATTTCCAACTAGAGTTATTTTTGATGATAGTTTCGACAGACTGATACGATGTGCAGTAGAGATCGATTGTGGAGATTCTGGTAACAAGTTTAGGAAACTTGCGGTTATACGGGAGAATGGATTAGTTCTTGCTAATGTGTCAACTTTTACTGAGCCTATAGTGAAGCAAGTATCAATATCAGAAAACGCAAAATGCTTAAGGTATCTTCTGACAATTGAAGTATTTATCTTACTTTCTAAGTCCAGAAATCCACAAAATAGATTGAAATGTGTTGATCGCAGATCATTGAAAATATTGTCAACTCGGGAATCAACTTTAAGAAACAAAAATACAGATGATTTGATTTTTGGCAAATCGGAATATCCAATTTGTTCATGTATATGGGAAGTATCGGTTGGTACTCTGAGAACCACAAAGAAGGTTTTGATTGGTTGTACAATAACAAGCGACAATGGCGATGAACAAGGTTCAGTAAAAGTACTTGATCTCAAAAAGACAAAATCATCAGATGGTCTGACAATAGTAAGCGTCGTTGAATTAACTTCCTTTGAGCAAGAAGCTCCTGTCTCGAGTATTCAACAGCTGAATCAAAATATTATCTTTTCATGTGGGAAAAATATCTATCATACCAGCTATAATGAAAATGAAAAGAGGTTAACCCCAGTGAAGTTTTTACAAGCACTTCCCAGTTACATTGTTGTGATGAACATAAAGGATGATATATTATTAGTTACTACAAGGTCCGACTCCATATACAGGTTTGAAGTACCTAAGTCTGGGTTTCCGTTGTCTTATATAACGAGTGACCAAGAACCCAATAATTTTATAAACCATGTGGAATATAATTCTCAGATTGTGGCAAGTAACAAAACGCATTCATCAATCTCCATTATTG
Organism: Hemisphaericaspora insectamans; assembly: GCA_030578955.1. NCBI lineage: Eukaryota > Fungi > Ascomycota > Pichiomycetes > Serinales > Debaryomycetaceae > Hemisphaericaspora > Hemisphaericaspora insectamans. The sequence goes on along the minus strand of JAKTZT010000190.1, from coordinate 9,290 downwards.
ACATCGAGGAACATAAATATGTGTCTTCAGGTATTAAATTTAAACTATCTCAAATTCCAAGAGTATATCTTGCGAATTTGAATAATAATTGGATTGATAAGAATGATTTAACAGTCGTGTGTGCTGGAATAAATGGAGAAATTGTCAGTTTCAGAGGTGTCAGAGATGACGACGCAGAGTTATGTAAATTGACAGAAGTGTCATCGGCTGGAAAGAATGAGTTGAAATGGAAGGATATGCTTCAAAAATTGGATAGACCATTTGCCAACAAAGTTGGCGGTACTGGATTGTTATCATTGAACAAGCCGATCCTTGACTACTGCGAAAATAGAGGTAAACTATTAGATTACGATTTACAAGAAGTTGCAGCAGTTTGTACATCAAAAATTAGTTTATAATATCATAAAGAACTAAACGTACACATATCTAAAATAATAAATAAAACTAGCATCAATGATAAGTTATCTAGCTTTCGTTTGTCCCCTCCGTATCTATAGTACTACCCATTCTTCGTCTCAGTCTTTCCTGTCTAAATTTTTGAGCCGCAGAAAGACTTTCGTCTGATTGTCCCTCGCCCGTGCTTCCTCTAAGTTCTTGCAATAAGTTCCTTGCTCTTGAGCTTACATCTGGATTATTATTGTCTGCGTCAGACACTTCTGATTCACTTCGTGAAGGTGGCGCTGGGCTTTGGTCTGGATTTGTCAATGAAGATTCTTCGATGGCACCTAATATAGTTTCATTCTCCTCTCCATCATTAGCCTTCTTCGTGCTGGATGTCTGTTTTCTCTGATTGTCGATCAATTGTTGCCTCATCAATGCACGTCTTCGGCGACCAGATGGTGCATCATCCTTGCTACCAGTTGCCTTCAATTTTTCTAACAAGGAATCCATAACATTACTTTCGTTGTCATCAGCTGAATTATTCTCGCTATCAATGGTTTTGGGTTTTTCTGGTGCTTCAAGTAATTTCTTTCTTTGCTCGTAGATTCTAATTTCTTCTTCACGTTTCAAATTCTCCTTCTGAGCACGTTTGAAATCATTCACAAAATTGGAAAACTTGGAAATGAATGAATTCTTAACAAATTGATCATTTGGATCTTCACCAAAGAAAATCATTAAATCATCAAACTCCTTCATGGTATATTTTGATTGATCAATTAATAGGTCAGCTCTTTTCTTTGCTCTAGGTAAAACTGGTAATATGACTTTCAAGATTCTATCTTCTGGATGAAAGGTCGACAGGTCACTCAAATTACCAATATCAAGGGAACTTTGAACATTTTTGATGGATGCAGCATAATCACGGCAATCATTCTTGATATTTTCAATTGAATACTTGGCAATTTCTTGACATTTAGCTAGTTCATCCATAAACTCCAATAAGTCCGGATACTGAGTACGAATAATCTTTTCAACATAATGCAAGAAGGTCATACTATTCTTATCATCTTTCATAAAACTCAATCTTTGTAAGGAACTTAATTTGAATCCATGTGCCTGTTTGGTGCTTTCATTCATATAATTACCAACTGTCAAGATAATCTCAAAAACACTCTTTAAATGTTTCGATTGCTTGATCCCATCAATAGCTTCATCGATTGATCTTAATTTTCCAATTAAATCTTCATAATCCTTCTCATAAGTTGTAATAACCAGTAATGCTCTAACTCTTGACTTCCAATAGTGTTGCAAATTATAAATTAATTCCAAGAAAATTCTATCTGCTCTTTGTAATTCGTTTGGATCCTTATCTGGTTTAGATGGTTCGCCATCTGTCCTAAAATCAACAGCGTATGGTTCTAAATTTCTTGCCAATGTATTAGAAACTTCAACAATCTCTTCTTTACTAAGGAATTCCAATACAGCCGTGTTATTCAATACATCCCGATCACATCTCAATATTTTCAACACTAACTCCTCGTCAGACAAAGAACTAAAAACATGCAAATTAATACTAAATTGTTGGGAAATATCACGGGATAAGAAGGTTATCTTATTTAATTCATCCTTCTTCTTAGTTGCCAATTTCTTAATTTCTCGAGCTGAAAAAATTGATTCAATTTCATCAAAGATACCATTAGATAATAACTCATTGGCGATAGCATGCGTATTTGAATTCTTCCAGAAAGAATTTTCAGCTTGACTACGATCAAGCTTTTCCCAGTGCAATTGTTTTAATTTCCTCTTTGGTCTAGGAATATGATCCATGTATATCGATGATCTTTGAGATTGAAGTGGAATTGCTGAAGCTCTCTTTTCAAAAGAAGGTAAAGGTGGGGCAGGCGGAATGTGTCCGCCATTTAATAAGCCTGGGGGTGGAGGTGGAGGAGGAGGTGGTGGAGGTGGAGTAGGTGACACACTGAGCATTGGGGGCAATGGTGGCGGAGGTGGAGGTGGTGGTGGAGGTGGTGGAGGAGACACAGATTCTGATTTTAATTCCGTTGGTAGTAAAGCTGGTGGTGGAGGAGGCGGTGGAGGTGGTGGAGATGGAGCAATTGTGCTTGTAGCTTTAGATTCGGTGTTTTTCACTGCTTTGGCAAAAGGCTCACTGGAAGTGGCTGCTTCCTCATTCTCGATCTCACTTAGCTCTTCATGTTCGATATTTGCAGCTATAGCCGGTGCTTTACCCACCTTACTACTTAATTCTTGCAAGAACTTAGGATCCATGGTTCCTATATTGGTCATTCGATTAATTCTCTTGCGTTGGGTAGAAGCGGAAGTGGATTCATCCCCATTATCATGGCCCACAGTTTCAACTTTGACTTTTCCTCTGAGATACTTGTCCTCAATCCTATCCATAACAGAGTTTCTATTGAGGGATTTGCTTGAACGCTTGACCTTCTTCTTTTCAGAATCTACCTCAGCCAATTTCTTCTTAAGTTCACGGTTCAATCTGGCTACCTCCTCCCACTCTTCTTTAATTTTATCTCTCATTGAAGAATCTATACTACTGTCAAATTGATGGGATTGTTCAATATTTGGAGTTTCATTATTCTCTTCGGTGGTTGAGAAATCAATATTGAAATCCTTAAAATTATGTTCCAATTCACGCAATCTTTCCATGGCCAAATATTTCTGACGTGCAAACATAGAACTGTTATTATACTTCATAATATCATTGGATTCAGTCTGTAAACTAGCCAATTTCTTACGCAATTGATCTAATTTAGCCAAGTCTTCATTTTTTGCTGCACGCTTAGATTCTGAAGGGAATTGAGGTACATGTTCAATTTCTGGTTCAGATTCATATTCGTCACTTTCAGACTCTTCTGTCATTTCTTCTGGTTCTTCGACTTCCTCATTCTCTGAAAGTCTTTCAGGACTTACTGGGTCAGAATAAACTTCAAATTCCGTCATTTCTAACTCACGAGCCATATTTTCAATATCACCCATTTGATCTCTTAATGCCTGCAATCGTCTCAGAGGCTCAATCTGAGTACCAAACTTCCTGTTATCCAACTTGTATTGGGTTCTTCTTCGATATATTTGTTTCTTCAATTTATTTGCTAATTCTTCATTTGGTGTTTTCAAAGAAACCGAGGTTTTCCCTTTTGAACGTTTAGTTTCGATTTCATTATTATCTGAACTATTCAACATAATCAACATTTCTCTCATTTCTAGTTCCAGATCTTGCTTCTCTTGTAAATTCTTGCGTTTCAACTCTTCCAATTCAGCAGTTAATTCGTCAACCATTCTTCTTGATCGCATTAAAACACTCTCTTGTTCTCTCAATTCATTATTCATACGACTAATTAAATCTTCAGAACCCATAGACAATTGCCTCTGCATATCATCACGTTCAGAAATGGCTTCTTCAGCCATTCGTTTATATTGTTGTGCTTCTCTCACTGCTTTTTGATACATATCATCAGTTGACATCTTGGAGTATAGTTGATGGATGGCAAGCACCATTGCCGAATCTTCATTCGCCGTTTGTGCCAATGTTACATTTTGAATTAACCCATCTAAAAGCCGCAAACTTCTTGTCATTTCCTCCATGTCATTGTGTTTCTCGTGTTCAGTAAAATAAATATGTTGGATGGCACTTAGGAAATATCGTTTAGCTTGAGAATCTTGGACACGTTTCCAAATGGAGTCTACCAACTGAACTGGGTTGTCAAGATCCAAGTTCTGGTCCAATCCCTCTAGAGCACTTAGTTCCTCGATATCATCTTGTTTCCTTTGATAATATGCATAACATTGCTGGTTCAACAAGTCGTATCCCAAATCTTCAAATTTTTCCATCAATTGATCTAATCCAGCTCGACTAAAATGTGATCGTAAACTCATTCTACTTGTACTATCTGCAGCACCCTGCACAAGAGTATTAATCAATAACATAGTACTTAAGCAATATTCCTGTAAATTATTTTCCATGCTAGCTGTAGACGAACCAACATGGGCCGACTTAAACTCATCGCTAGCACCAACCAATGAATTCATGAATTTTCCCTTGCCATCAATCGTTTTACTTACCTGGTTCAACCAAAGTTCAAACCTTGAATATTTCTCTGGAGCTGGAGGTTTTCTGACCAATCTTTTTGGAATCAATGAAGTGCCAGGTTTGGATGTTTCGAATTCAAAATGAGGTTTATTAGGAATTGAATCTATGGCTCTTAATACCTTGTGATGCTTGGACCCGTCATTTGGGTAGTTATTTTTCCCTGGTGCGTTGTATGCAAGCATAAACGTTAATGATTCGGCGGCTATTCTCCTTGTAGTAATTCGTGGCGACAATAATGATCCAGCAAAGGCATTAACATATAAATCAAGATCATGTTTCACTCTTTCTGCACCTAATTTTTGATTCATCATAAACTTTAAAGCTCTAAGGGTATTAAATTCACGTTCAAAAACTTCAGATGTACTATCATTATGTTCCATACTTGCAATTTCTTCTTGTACTTTTATCAAATAAGCTGACAAAGATGCATCCCCTTGACAATCAGACATAAAACTTTTCACCCAATCAATTGGTTCAGTTCTTAAAGATACCCAAAGATTTCTTAATTGGTCAGCCAGGATTGTTTTTGACAATAATTTCTTTGAATACCACTCAGGAGTGTTTGCAACACCTGCATCATCTCTATTGGAAATCATACGTTCTTGGCGGTTTCTTTCTGATATTTTATCTTGACATATTAACATCCACTTTTTTTCTGGAGTGAAGTTTATCATAGTTTGTTTTGCTTGAGGCGGTAAAGATCGAAAATCTCTTTTTTCCATCAATTCTTTAAATAAACAATCTATTTCATATATTGATTCCGGAAGTTCCAAATTCAAATCATTTGATAATAATGAAGTATCTACACTAGTGGGCATGGATATTATTGATGACGTTGTTGGTTTTCTACTTAGTTGTTTCTTGCCTGTGAATGTATCATTAGTTGCCACTGATGTTAAACTAAATGCTGATGCATGACGATTATGAGTGGAATGTGCTATCTGCTGACTAGGCACAATAGAATGTGGTAGTGATGAAGAGGTTGATCTATTAGTCAAAGATTTCGCTAGACGATTTGAATGTTGGGTACCTCCTGAGGTTACACTCGCATTGTCATTTGAAGACAAATCTGATTGACTTTCATTTGTAGGCCGTTCTCTTCTCCTTGTACTGAAGATGGAACTTGTAGATATTCGGTTTGAATGCTGACCTCGATTATTGCTAGTGGTTGACGAATTTAATTCATCATTGACTCCTGATGGGAGGGACACCAGGGGGTGTTCCACCAAAGGTTTTGATCTCATCGCAATTCCTATTGGCTATTAATGCTGTATACTTTTAAAACAAAAGTCAGTTGTCTAGTTTAGTATTTTAAGAAGGTACTCTTATTTTCAACAAGTAGTTATCTCGTTCCTGAAAATGGTAAACTATTGCCAAAACAAGAAAACGAAAAGACAAAACACAATTCTATCTATATATGTATATGTTTAAAAAGCACAACCGCAACGGAAGTAAATGTGGTATATTGTCTTCAATTACCTTCTGCTTGATTTGAGTGGTAATTAGATTGATTGATTTGGATGGCTGGCAAAATTGTTATGTGTGTGTTGTGGTTGTAAAAAAAAAAAATCGGAGTGAGAGAACATGACAATTAATCTTTTTTTTTTTGAACAAAAGAAAAAAACAACGGCGTAAAATATTCTAATCAAAAGGAGAAAGATTTAAATTACAATAGGAGGGAGGGGGGGGGAGGTGGCAATTGGACCGAAAGATAAGGTCAAGAAAAGTAAGGTAAGTACTTACTATGTCATATCTATACGAATCAACATACCCTAGAGTCTGTCTTGCTAACTAACAAATAGCGTTTAATCAAATTAATTTTCATCGTTCGTTTGATTCTTCTTTCAGCTTTGTGTCATATAAGAAAAATAACCAGCAATAATTGTCAAATAATCTCTTATAACATTCATATGATACTACGTATCAACAGAACGTGAGGGTAGGTGATGGGGGGGGTTACTGTGCAGTTAACTTGTTATCTCTACCCTATTTGTTTTGCTTGTATCAATTGGTAGTTGTAAACTGCAAATCAGACTCGGCTAAAAAAAAGGTTTGCTTCATATTTTTTTTTGCTGCTTTGTCTCCCTTGACAAAATCATGGCCCTGGAAATGTTTAAACCATGTCACTACCCTGATAGATTGACCCCTTTTAAAAGGGGATCTATCTATTGTACATATAAGAAAGGAAATTTGAAACTGTCACTTTGTAATCATATGAAAACTTAAATCAAAGTTGATAATATTATCAATTGTACAGAATTGGTTTTCAATTCAATAAACACAGAAAAACTAACAAACTTCCCAAACGAAAAAACTATTCTCACGTAATAAATAATTACAACTCCAAAATGATGGTTGGGGAAACTACAGTTCTAGATACTTGGCTATGCTGCCAACCATCCTGTGGGCTATCAAAGCAGTGGATCAAAAAAGAAATGTTAGCTTCAAACAAAAGTTAAATGAAGTTAGGGTATGGAGTCATAATTCTTTTTCCTCGATTGAAAATTCATTCATCTCGGCTCTCTCTCTCAAAAAAAAACATGCAATTTACTCAAAATTTAAATTGACGAATTCGGCAGTAAGAACTGCGTCAATTATAATTCTCGTTTGATGTAAGAATTCTTGCATTTGACATCAAACTTCGTCTACCCTGCATTTGTGAAACCAAGCTTTTCATACAAAGAGAGAAACATAATAAACCAAAAAAAATAAAATTAATTACTAACATTAAATATCTAAATTTAGAAAATCACATATACTACAAACAAAACCAAACAACCTCACCTCTCAATCAATCTCATCAAGATTTGCAGCAAGCATTTCAAGAGTCTTATCTAGGTCATTATTGATCTTTTTTCTAAATTCCTTAGATTTTGAATTCGATCCACCGTCAACCTCTTCTTGAGATTGGTTTTCGTCATGCCCATCTATATCATTCTCTTGTTTATTCCGAATATCCTCATCAAAGTGCCCTGACTCGGAATACCCTTTATTACTCACCTGAGATTCTGGTTGCTCTTGTTCTTGTTGTTCACTTTCAGTCGCCTTCTCCTCTGTTTGATCCTGGGAAAGTACTGGTTGCTCTTCTTGTTCATGTTTACGCTGTTGTTCTTCTTCGGTAGGTTGAAGTGGAATTGGAGTTTGAACAATCGAATCTCGACTACCTTCATTACTTCTCACCTCATTTGGAGTCTTGGGAACTATATATATAAAACTTTCAGAGCGTATTTCATCGAGGTTAATTTCATGGATTTGATTAACATTATCCCAAAACCCTATTTTACTCCAAAAGATTTTCAATCTAATTAAAATTAACATGATATAAATCTTGATTAATTTCGATTCTTCACTGGAATCCAAATCTTTTGGTATAATAATTGATTCTGTAGAACTTGAATTCATACCATTTGTTGCAATTGTGGAGGTCTTTGCTGCATGTATCTTAAATACATTGGAATTAATAAGTCTCAATTTTGCAAAGAAATCACAAATATTTCTCAACTTAATCACACAATAGTTACATAAAGGATAGCTAACAATCAAATCTTCAGTATTATGAGATTCGTATAACTTCAAATAATATAATCGGTTATGTTCCAAATTATCAGTCCTATCTTCTTCACAAAAGGCACAAGGATCTTGAATTGCCACTGGTGATAAATTAGAATGTATTGAACCTCGATAAGTAATTTTAAAACTTTCGTTTATGCCCGAGATAGGCACTATAGAAACACGACCATCAACCATTGAACCCCAAAAAGTTTTCCCCTTTTGCCAACGGTTCAATAATGCCGATGAGCTGGGAAGTGCGGGAATAATGGGTAAACTTTTTTCTATCTCATCCGTCCATACCTTCTTGAAGAAGGGTAATGTTTTCAAATGAACTAAATCAAACTGGAAATTTGGGTTGATTAAGGTATATATGAATTGTTTGAAATCTTGATTATAATTAGATAAATCAAACCGTATTGCATTAACTTGTGGGGAATATATAATTGATTGCAATTTTTGCCACTCGTAAAAACCTTCATCATTGGGATTAAGGTGATTATTATTACCGTTACATTGTACATTGCCAGTGTCTTCATTAGTTATAACAGTTGTGGTTGCAGTTGATATTTGATCAAAACTGAACAGAGTTTGCTCAATCTTGGGTGTATTAACAGTTGAATGTCTTTGCTGGTTTTCAATCTTGACAAACATCTCCTTTAAATCACGTAATTGATCTTGCAAATCTTCAATAATTCTGTCTTTTTCTTCAATTTCTTCATATAGCTTGCGATTTTTAATTTTGAAATTATGAGTCTCTCTCAGAGCATTACTAACCATCGTGTTTGCTTCGTCAAATAAACTAGCAGTCAATTCTTCAACTTCGGCTGATAATTTACTATTTTCTGTTTCAGCTTTGTCACGTAATTCTTGTGACAATTTATAATCCTCCTGTAACTTCATATATTTGGGTAATATTATTCGATAATTACGATCATTTTCAACCATAGCTGTGTTTTCTTGCTTTAATTCATTGATTGTTTTACGTAATGATAATACCGTTTCTTCTAGTTCTACTTGTTTATTAACAGCTGTCACTAATTTAGTAGATAAGTTACCTACTTCTTGGGCTAAACGTTGATCAAGATCCTCTAAATCACTCATGTTCTATTAATGCACGCGTGTGTAAATAATATTATATTATAAAATTGATTGATGTAAAATGTTTAGCTTTAAAAGATTTTTAAAACCAACGCAGTCGGTAACTTACATGTGGAGATTTACAAATTGAGTGGTG
>JAKTZT010000189.1:0-16302 GCA_030578955.1 Hemisphaericaspora insectamans | reverse complement strand
TTATTATATTACCGTGCTATTCTATAAAAGACAATCTACCCAATAGAAGACTCTTCGTTGATTATCTTAAAACCTTGGGTGAATTAAAAAAAAAAAGATCGATCAAAAGTACATAAAAAATTATTACAAAATATGCTATTCATTCATCTATTGGTCATCAGTGTCTTTAAGTATTTGTTGGACTTTTTCTTCATTAGACATTTCTGTTGGAGCTACTTTTGGCCCTGGTGGAGCAACGGGTGTTTCTTGAGGTTTTGGCTGATCTTGTGCTGCACCCTTATCCGGAACACCACCAACCTCATTAGCTTTGGCAGCGTTATAACCTTTTTGAGGTTTCTGTTGGTTGTTTGACCCAACTACTTGTGGATTCTTTCTATTCCCCTTTCCTGTTCCAATAAGTTTATCTTCATCACTTCCTACGACTGGTGCTTCATTGGCTATCCCACCTTTAGGTGCTTCAGCAACGCCCAAACCCATATTTCCTTTGGAATCTTTAGCTAAGTTACTAGCTAAATCTGCATTTTCAGATTCTTTATCGGCTTTATTGCCGTCAACATTATTTACGATTTTGTTAATATTGATATTTTCCGTATCTACTATCTGATGATTAGGTTGGTTATTATTGGTATTCTTGACAACTTCGTAAACTGGCTCAGGTGTAGCTTTTAAATCTTGTGATATCCACCACATTAATGTTCCAAATAGAAGAAGCATGACTATATATCCCCCAAGTTTTCTTTTGGAGTTCGTGAAAAAAACAATTGGTTCTTTGAGATTAGAATAAGGAGAAGAGCGCTTTTTCTTGCTTGGCTTCATATAGTATGGTCTTGGTAACCCATTGTTACTGTAACTACCTTGCATCTTAAAATGTTGGTTTATGCTTAGATGGAAATCTTAATGCTGGGGTTTGCTAGGTGTTAATTTCTGAAATGTTCATTCATTCACAAAAAAAAAGTTGAGTTATTTTTTTTTCTGTTGTTTTAATTTGGTGTGTGAATCTTCGTAAAATTAAGAGGAAGAAAGACACCGCTCCGCCTTATCCAACAAAGATGCAGGAGCATAAATAACATCAACAACATATTACCGTCCAGTACCTACCACCACCCTAAAAGAAACAACCAAAGGGTAGGGCTACAGGAAAGTGGGAACCCATTGAAATTTCTACTGATAATAACCATAAAAATCACACGACTTTGAAAGGGGGAAAAAAAAGCTCCAAAGCCCACATGATTTTATTCAGAGAAGTACAATCAATGGCTAATAGTTAGATGTTTGTTATAGTCAGATGGTTTTGGTCCCATTCTCCTATATAGAGTATATTAGACCATACTAAACTAAGTAATCAAGAAAAAATCATAGTACGGAATTCGATTGGGGTGAATGAATGGCAAAAACTGATTTTGTCACTTCAATTTTGTTAGCAGAAACGAAATCTTAATCTTTTTTTTTGCTGCAACTTTTTTTTTTATTCAGCGTTTAAAGAACTCTAACAAAACGTTTTTCAACAACAAATGAACCTTTCATACTAATACACTATACCATGTTAATTACATTATTAGAATTCCTATTTATAATATCAATAGTCGATTCTACACCACCTGCCTGTTTTCTAAGTTGTATTTCCGAAGTTACCACAAGTTGTTCATCAAATTTGATCGATTTATCATGTGGATGTGTTAGTGAAGATAAAGTAATTGGCTGCCTAGTTGATATATGCCCTCCTGGTGCTTTTGCTAGTGCCAGGGACCATTTTATTGGTACTTGTTTGGAACATGGTAGACCTAGTGTAACAAATCCATATCCACCTCCAGCAATATGGCCGCCAACAAAAGTTGAAGATAATGATTTACAACATCATCAACCATCAGAACGTTCAAGAGCTGGAAATTATCACCCATCGCCTCCACAAACTGCCAGTTATCAAAACCCAAGGTTTACGATAACACAGCGTTATCCGAAAAGTGCATCATCTGTACCAATTCAAGCATCTCGATTTCCTGCTAGTGAAGAGGAGAGCGACAACGACTATAACCCAGATGCTCCATGGGAATGGGAGGAAACTTATACAACTGATCCAAATGGAGAGTTCATTATAGTTAGGAGACCAATCAATGTCCCCAAGCAATACCGAGATCCTACCAATTTGGGTAAAAAAAGAAAAGTGGTGGTTAGACATCCAATTAAAGCTTATCAAAACGAAAAACGAAAGTCCAAAAAACGGATTAATAAAAAGATAAAAGCTCAAAAATTAACCAACAAACCCGCATTAGAATCAGATGCTTTACCCAAACCTCTACCACCTCCAGATTCACGAATTAGAACTTCGAAAAATCGTCCTTTTTGATTCTTCTGTTAATAGCTAATTAAAGATTTGTTTATACGTCTTTTTATCAATTTTGATGGAAACTATTGTACGTCTTGGTATACTAACAAGACCAATTTCTCTAACGTGTAAATTTTTATTATTTAATCTATCAACTGAAGTTTCATATACATTTGTCAAAAGTAAATTTCCAAATGGATCAATAACTGTAAGTACTCCTTCAAAAATTCTTGAATCAGTTACCTTAACATGTAATTCGGATCCAATAAATCTGGAAGGGCTAATTGAACAAACTGGCTCAGACATTGTCAACTTTAAAGTGTTGTTGTAAGATCTCCAAATGTGTTGAATTGAAGAACAAACGTGAAAAATTTATTTGTCGAAGAAAAGGAAGACAGTTACCCTGCTTTTCATACAATCTTTCATCGAATTATAAATTTTCACAATTTGGTTGAGAATTTTTTTTTCATCTTTTACAACCTTTTCTTTCTATAACATCAAATCGCATAATCACCTACCTTCAATAGAAGTTAATTTAATTCTTATTAGATAATTAAGTTAATCGAAGGTTTTTTATATTAGTGAACATAAGCGTAGAAAGACCTAATCGGAGCACGTTTCTGGGCGCCTGGTGTTGACATAATTCACATGGAACACTGGGAATCAGTTGTGACTATATTACCTCTTCATTACCAATATACTTGAACACATACAGTAGAGTTAATTGGTAATGTCCTTAATGTTTCTCTACTGCCCGTAGGAGGTTCAAAACTTAAACCAAATAGCAGCCAAAACCCGATATTTCAAGAGGCGACTCAACATAGTAAATCACTAACATAATTAAGTTTTGAGAGATGTGGGTTTTAGGAATGGATATGTGGAGGTGAAATACTGAATTGAAAACTTTAAATTTTTTTTGGTTTATAAGGTGGGGCAGGAAGAAGAAGTAAAGTTCCATTTTTTTTCAAACCCCCGAACTCATTCAGAGTCAACCAACCAGCTTCTAATGTACTTAGTATATACAACATGGAGACGGAGATGCAAATACTCGAGTTAAAAAGCCTTTATTCCGAATATAAGAAATTCTTTCCTAACTGTGAATTACATATTGATGAAGATCAATCCCAAGATTCTTCTTCTTCCAATTACATTCGAATAATTACTCAAGAAGGTTTAGATACTAGAATATCAATAAATAAAGGTGGATGGTATCATCGCTGTGATCCCGAAAACACATATGAAACCTTTGAAGCATTAATGCAAGCCACCAGCCCTAAATTTAGAGATGATTTTGGAAATGAACTTACAAATCGATTATATCAACTTGTTCAAAAATAGACAGACATCCAAGCCATAAATTGAGAGGCAAAATGGGAGAGGTCTTATATAGTAATTAAATATATACAAGGATATTGTTTCTTTATTCAGTGTTAGTTTCAGCTCTAGCTTTAGCTTCAGCTTCTCTGGCATGTTCAGCAGCCACTTGTTCTCTTTTAGCCTTTCTAGCAATTCTCTTAGCTTCTCTGGCTGCCTCAAGTTCTTTTTCAGCCTTCTTCTTTGCCTGTTTAACTGCATCTCTTTCCGGTTTAGCTTGCTTACGTTTAACATAAGATTCAACATCACTAACATCAAATCTTGCGTTTCTAATATAATATTGTTGGTTTCTTGGCATGTATTTGTCTGGTCTATCAATAATTTCAATATTTCTGATGGTTGGGCCAAATACTGGGACTCTAAGTTCTGAACCAACACTTTGAAGTTTAGTTCTAATTAAGATATTGGCACTAACATTGAGCTGGCCTCTTTTAATAGCAATGACTCTACCAATAATATTGGTTGCATCATTATAAGTAACTTTAATATTATCACCTGCTCGTACTCCACTTTTAGGGTTAATAAATGCTCGTCTCTTACCTAATGGATCATATTTTTGTACTAAATGTTCCTGAACATATTCCATGGCTGATTGGCCATCTCTTTTTTTAGGTAATGGTTCATATACAGTTGGTTTTTCTATAAGATATATGATGGTTAGCAAATAAACAAAAATGGATCGATACTGACAAAGGAAAAATCACATACCAGAAAATAGTGGGAAAAAAGATCTTCTTGCTTGAACCGTTATATTAGCACATGGCCTTGATATCACTCTCTTTCCTAATGTTCCAAACATATTTCCTTGTTTTCCTGAGTGCTGATGCTTGGTTGGTCTGGTTGGGTTAAAATTTTTTTTTTCAAAAGTGTGAATTTTGATAGTGCTGAAATTTACAGAGAGTCCGTAAACTACACAATGACGATAGAGTAATTAAGTAAAACAAGTTAGTAGATAAACAATAATCAACAGCTGCTTACCTTTATATTAAGCAAACTTAAATTAATATACACATTAATAATATACAATGACCATATTTAAATGTACTTCCCCCTTAGAAACGAGGACGTCTCTTTCTACCTGTGAATTTAGAATCTTCCGCCACTTTCTTCCCTCTTCTTCGCATGGTCTCCTTTTTTCTTTCAATAAATTCCTTCTTACTTTCCAACTTCTTTCGTAACTTCTTGCTCATAGTCTTGGCTTTTTGAGGAGCTTCCATTTCTGCACCAGCTAAATTAATCTGTCTATCAGACATCCCCGCCGTTAAAACCAAATAATATTTCTTATGTCTCTTAGATTCTGGGTCATCTATAACCAACCCCCCACCAAACCCAGCTACTTTAGCAGCACCCATAATCGATTCAGTTTGTGAATCATTCATTGGATAAAATTGTGCCACAAATTTCCCTCCTCTTCTTAATGATGCATAAAGTGTATTAAAAAATGTCAATAATCGCTTCTTGGGGTCAACACCAGCAGTGTCGGCATTACATAACCATTGAATTGCCGATATGGAAATTGCAGCATCAAACGTTCCAGCACGAAATGGTATTCCATTACCTAAATCAGCAAGAAATAAATCTCCTTCTACATCCCGATCTAATCCAGTAGCTAACATGCTTGGGGAAATATCCATTCCGACCCAATGATATCCTTCTTCCGTTAAGATTTCACCCGAAAGTCCTGATCCACATCCTAGATCTAGGATGAAGTGAGGCATATCTTTATCTAAATTGAGTAATTCAAGGGCTCGTAAAGTCATTTTTGCTTGGATATGTTGCACACGAGTCGATGAGGTATACTTGAATGATTCTGTATCATTATAGAACACTTCTGGAGGTGCAAGTTCTTCTGGTCTAGACATTATTTATGATTTCCTGCCTTAAGCTGAATTATAACAGGCTGGGGTTAAGGCTCTTTGTAAAACGAAAAAAAAAAAATTGGAAAATTGATGCGATGATCACAATCACGTGATTTTACGATTCTGACCCGATAGCTTCTTTGCCAAAAAGAGTTATGACTCATTTGTTCAACAGAATCAGATATGGGAAACAAATAGCTCAATTTTCCTAGGCTCTTGCAACAAAGGGAAGTTGCTCTGTTGTAGTGATGAGGAGCAAGCGGTACTACACACACTGTTGTATTCAATTAGATTTTCGCCCTGGCAGACACTAGAATTAATGACAGAGCTAATTACCGAAGGGTCTTATCCCACATTCCATTGATAGTGCTAAAGGACAAATCAAAGAACCATGGACACATCACTCAGGGTTTCTTTAGAAAGGAATATACTTCCTTGATTTGGTTTCTTATTTTGATCGATGTATTCATTCTTAGGGTGGAGTATCTAGCATTAATACCGATATGTTACTTAGTAAATAATTAAATCAATAATCCGATCTCTTGAGTGTTTTAGAAGCGAAAGTGTGTGAGTGTGATAAAAAAACCTTTATCCTTTCAGGTCATTGATTTTTGTGTTGTTTACAGGTGAAAAACTGTATCGGTTGATTTTTTTTAACCAGACGCGTCTCTAACTCCAAACTTTCCAACCATCATCAGCAACCACTATTACCTCAAATAAAACTAAGTTACAAACAATGCCCAGCACTTCCATAGACTGTTCATCGGCACCAAATATACTAAATATACACCACCACCAACAGCAACAGCAAAACAAACCTACGTGCACTCAAGATGAAATAATCTCAACTCCGTCAGGTCTAGTTGTGGTTGAAATCCAAGGAGAACTAAACCTCCCTACCGAATATCCTAATGTAGCTGTCACTGATGAAAACCGAGAATATATGGAAAATTTCATATCTGTAGATGAAATATACCATGCTGTAAGATTTGGAAAACTAGAATTTGACTCTCGGGATGAAAAGAAAGTGACATTATTTATTGGAAAATCGCAGAGATTGATTGGCCAGATTGTGAATTTAGATAAGCCATTGGGTGTATTGAAAGTACCTGTGAAGAGTGAGGCGAATGTCCTGATGGGAGGAGTAGCCGAGGAGAGGATTAGACTTGTGGATGTTATCAAGAAAAAATTGATATTTAAACAACGGCCATTGCCAATTATGTAGAGGAATAGTGTATCAATATATATGTAAAAAAAGTGTGTTTATAAATTCTACAAAATGATATATACTCTAGAATTTTGCCCTTCCCAGATTTCTATGATCCCAATTCACTTGAAGACTATTTTCAAACCCACTATTTTGAGGATCAACAACTACTAAATGTTCATAAATCTTCAAAATATCTTGTTGAGTAAAACCTAATTTATCCTTCATGTACTTAACGATATTACCATATTTTGAATGGAATACATTTATAGTCTCCAACATTGCCTCATACCTTGAACTAATCAAATTTTCAAATCCATGTTGTTCAATCTTCCATCCTTTTCTTCCTTGAGATATAGAATTTTCAATATCACTATTCTCACCAAATTTCTCACGTAATTTCTTAACGGTCTGTTCGAATTTCCCCTTGAGGATTGGATGGTCGGGGATTAATCCAACTGTAGTTAGTTCATATTCTTTTGCAATTATATCCTTGTCAATCCCAGCCAATAATAAAATCAACATCCCCAATACTCCAGTTCTGTCTTTACCAGCAGTACAATGGAATAAAAATGGTTGATTCTCATCTCTAATATATTCAAATACAGTCTTATAAGCTTGAGTACCCAATTCTAACATATCTTGATATACATGAACATAAGTTGACCAAGAAGTCATTAAATTCGAATATCGTATTGCTATAGCATGAGGTGAATAATCATCTTTTGTGAAAACCGGAGAATGGATTCTTTTAATTCCATATTGCTCTAAACCTTGAGGAAATCCATCTTTTTCAACTTCTCCATCTGAACGTAAATCAAATATAGCCCTGATACCTAAACCATTTAATGCTTTTAACCCTTTTTCAGTCAAACCGGCAATATTAGCACATCTAAATGCTAAATGAGGTTTAACATAATAATTTATCTTGTTATTATCGGATCCATTTGTTAACGGTTGTAACTTAAAAGTTGGGTTATGGATTCTCCAACCACCAATATCTCGAAAGTTATTGACACCTTCAACATCTTTCCATCTTGCTACTTTACCAATTACATTACTCATACTTAAGAATCGTTGCATTTCATTTGCAGGTTGCAAATATTCTATTATATAATCAGTAACGATAACATTGTAATTAACTCTTTTCCCCTTGAGTGGTAAACCGTTAGGGTTAAAATCTTCAGCATCATGTTGATTATTAATATCATGAACTCCATAAAAATTATGATCAGCATCAGGAATAAGTTTTAAATCGTGAGAGTATCTTCCACGATTTAAAACATTAGCGTAATTGGCACAATCATATCTTGGAATTATATGATCATCAGTTCCATAAATACTTAAAACTGACCAATCTCGAGATAATTTCCATAAATTAGTCAAATCAGGTTCTGCAAGTGCTAAAATTTCTTTAGTCGAAATTTTAACTTCTTGAACTTTACCAAATCTAGGCATTCTCATTGGAATATAATCCAAATCTTTCAATGATTCATATCTATCCAAAACCGTAATCAGAGTGAATCTAGAAGAACAATTCACCAAATTAGGCACAATAATAGCATGGGGATCACCTTGTTTGACTAATTCATCCTGTTGCTGAGCCCAAAGAAACATCGCTACTGCACCACGTGAATGGGCAATTATGGTAGATAAGGTTAAATCTATTCCAAGAGTATTCATGTTTCCATTCATTAAGAATTCAGCACATGCTTGAATGTCTTCAACATCTTGACTTAATAATCTCCCTTGAGTATCATCTTCATTACCTTGAGAATCTCCACAACCTCGAAAATCAATTCGAAGTGAGAATATACCTAATTCAGCAGCTAATCTATGAGCAATGAGTTTTTGATAACAATAATTACGATGGCCTCCTTGACCGTGTAAGATAAGTGCGGCTTTGTGGGTGGCTGGTGAAAGACCTTCTTGGAATGGATTGGATAGATCAAATGCGTGAGGGATTGCCAAGGTTCCAGAAACACCTTTTCCGAGGGTGACTGTGATTTCACGTGGTGGTGTGGGTGTATACTTTGATTTTGATTCTTTTGTCATGGTGTAAAATGTAGTTGTGTTGTGCTGGCGGAATCTGGTATGAAGGAAATAAGTAACAAGGGGGAAGGGCGTTTATATAAATTTATTTTGAACAGAACGGATTAAGAAGTGTGGAGGGGTTTCTCCGCTTTGAAATTTTTCGATGGAGTGTGTGAAAAAAAAAAATCCCGAGGGAGAGATAAAGAATGAATGTTAATTACACAACCTTTACTGTCAAGCATAAAAAAGAACGAGAGAGATACATCTTTACCACTAGATTCTGTTCTGGTTTAGATTTGTTCAATTCAGATATTTAGTGTTATATGTTTCTTTATTCTGAGGAAGTTGCTTTTCAAGAACATGTGGAGGGGGGGGGATCAATATAAAAAAACCCGAAAATTGTGGCGGCGGTTGGTACTGGCGGTAGAAGAAAGAGTTTAGAACGTGGTGGAGGGAAGAGCTGGTATTAATTTTTTTTTAGGTGAGAACGGGTGGGTTGGGGAAGTTTTTTTCTTGCCTTTTTCTCTTTAGCTTTCCACCCAGTAAATCACCAAAAATGACCTCAACCAACTTTCAAATCACATGTCAATATAAAACATAAAGTAAAATATGAATAGACAACAAGATAGAGATGCATATACACAATTAGGTAAATCTCTAAATGAACAACATACTGATCAATTATCTACACAATTATCAGTGTTCCAATCAGCAGTGATAAATTTTGCTAATGAACACACCGATGAGATTAATCTGAATGGAGAATTTAGAAATAAATTTGCTCAGATTTGTAATCTGATTGGAATTGACCCCTTGGAATTATTGTTATATACTAAACGTAAAGAAGATAGTACTACTAATTTCCACGTAGGACTTGCTGTTAGAATTGTTGAAATTTGTCAAACAACTAGAGATTTAAATGGTGGATTAATATCTTTAAAAGAACTAATATCAATTCTTAAAGATACTCATAATGTTACAATAGATGTTAATGCCAGTGATATTGAACAATCATTAAATATACTAAATACATTGGGTAATGGATATGAGATTTTAACAATTAATGATAAAAAATGGTTGAAATATACTTCAGCAATTGGTGATAATATATCAAATGATCAAAAGAAGGTTTATGAGTTATGTGGGTTTATGGGTGGTTATGTTACTTATAGATTATTAAGAGATAATTATGGTTGGGATAAAATAAGATGTAAAACAGTTATTGATGAAATGATTATGAATGGATTTTTATGGGTTGATACTCAAGCTTTTAAAGATGAATTTCAATTTTGGGAACCTACTTGGATATCTAATTAGATACATATACAATATATCAATGTTTTTTTCTATTGGGTCAGTTCGACGGTCTCTGACTTTGCTCTTTCTATGGCCTTGAGTTGTTTCTTTTCTTTATATCTTGCATTTATAACTTCAAAGGTTTCATTAAGTTGCCTATTTGCAAGACCGACATATGTTGCATAATTACGTCCGGCTCCATCTCCAATTATCATTCTACCACCACCATCAATAGTCGAGACTGGTGGTTTCATTCCATCCATAACAAATTTCTCCATAATAGAAACCATTTCACTCTTAATGTGTGCATCATAAGCTATCCCGATAAATTGATTAAATAATCTTTGTGCATCATCATGAGAATCTTTAAACAACTTCCAATCCATATCATCATATTGACAATCATACAATACTAATGGAATATCATTTGCCATTTCATACATTGGTTTCCGAGGATATTTCTCCACATTCATTAAATCAGTAATAATCTGGGGTGATTCCAATTTTTGCCCCACTAAAAATAACATAGCTACCATACATCTAACTTGATGCCAAAGAAAAGCACTACCTTTTAAATCAAAACAATATAAATCATCTTTTAATTGTAAGATTCTTGAGTGATGGATTTGTCGTTGATAATTTGTAATTTGTTTTGATCCATCAATTTTACAAAAATTTCTAAAATCATGTATACCTTCATATAATCGTGCCGCTTGATTCATTAATTCAATATCCAAGTCTTGCTTATAGAATAAATATCGATAATGACGATATTTACAACTAAATCTAGCATCAAAATTAGGAGGTGGTCTTAAACAGACAGCAGTAATCCTGATATCAGGAGGTAGTAACGAATTCAATATTCTCATATAATTAATCTCATTATCATCTTTACTTGGATCCAATTGTTCTTCTGATGTTAAGCATGATCGAATATTTAGTGATACAACTTGATTCATGGCACTAACACCTTTATCAGTCCTTCCACATCGTGAAAACTTACAATTTTCTAAGCTTATATCTTTGATTAACTTTGCTTTGGAAAGTGATTCCAATAGTGTTTGTTCAACTGTTGGTAATGGAGTTGGTTCATATTGGAAAGCAAGTCCATTATAATTCCAACCTAAATATGCAAATCTTAGGGCAATGAATCGAGTTTTCTGTTTTGACCAATCGAATTGTTTCTGTTTCTTTTGTTTCTTAGACGGAGGCACTGCAGTGGCTACATCTACTATTGCTGATGTTGCTGTTGTCGCGGTTTCTAGTTGGGTGATTCTGGCTATAAGTTGTTCCTTTGTCCAGGTGGAATAATCTATAACTGGTGCTGATGATGACATGGTGTGGGTAGACGTTACTGTTGTTGTACTAGATAGTGTTCTCTTTACCATAATTCTATATATAGATAGCAGGAATCGCCTAATCATCAATCCTTACTATACTGCTATTGGTTGGTCCCACCGGCAATCTTTTCTCCACTTTGAAATTTTTCACTTTTTGGAGGGAAAAAAAAATCGGTTTTCAATGCTCATCGCTCAAACTAATAAAAAATAAAACGTTAAAAGATCAACCATCTCTATTCACCCCTAATTAACTGTCGACACAATGAAAACAAAATCAGAATCCTTAGAATGGTCATCGCTACGTTTTCAACTCCATCCATGGCTAACATCAGCCCTTTCATCTTTGGGATTTCCAATCATGACACCCGTCCAAGCTTCCACGATTCCTTTATTAAGTGGTAATAAAGATGTCGTCGTCGAGGCAGTGACTGGTTCAGGTAAGACTTTGGCATATGTTATACCTGTTTTGCAAAAAGTTTCCAATAGGTTATATGGGGAAGTATCGAGCCAACAAGAAAAGGAAGAAGTGGAGTCAGTAAAAAGAGGTCATTTTTTGGCGGTGGTGATGAGTCCAACTAGAGAATTGGCAAGTCAGATCCAAAGTGTTTTTGAAGATGTGTTGAAGTATTTACCCGATGGATATAAACCAATAAAGACCCAGTTATTAGTTGGTGGGAATTCTGTACGTGAAGATATTGATTTATTTTTGAAAACACAACCATATATACTTATTGCAACTCCTGGAAGAATGTTAGATTTCTTGGGGTCAACATATGTCAAAACTAATTCTTGTGAGATTGTGATTTTAGATGAGGCTGATAAGTTATTAGATTTTTCATTTGAGAAAGATGTGGTGGATATATTAAAACGATTACCTAAACAACGTCGTACAGGATTATTTTCAGCTACAATATCAAGTGCTGGTAATGATATTTTTAAAACTGGTATGAATAACCCAGTTAAAGTTTCAGTAAAGAATAAAAATATCTTGGGTGAAAATCAAGCTGCTCCTATGAGTTTATCAATTGGATATATGATGATTGAACCCGAACGTAAGATTTCAACTTTAATTCATTTATTATCCAATTATGAATTTAAAAAGGCAATAGTATATTTCCCAACATGTACATCAGTCAAACATTTCTATTCAATATTTACCAACTTCCATCTTCAAAACTTAAAATTCCATTCCCTTCATGGACAATTATCAACAAAATCACGTCTTAAAACCCTTAATAATTTCACAGAAGGTGATATCAACATTTACAAACATATTCTTATGACTACTGATGTGGCAGCCAGAGGTATCGATATCCCCCAGATTGACCTCGTTATCCAAATAGACCCACCAACTGATCCAAATGTGTTTTTACATAGGTGTGGAAGAACAGGTAGGGCGAATCAAATTGGAAAAGCTATAGTTATGCTTAATCCAAATACTCAAGAAGAAGATTATATTGGATTCATGGAGATTAAAGGTATAACAATAATTCAAACTGCAACACCACAAGATATCAATCATCATAACGAGTTTCAGAAGAAATTACGAGAATATATGTTGGCAGATCGAGCTAGACATGATTTAGGTGTCAAATCATATGTCGGATTCGTAAGGTATTATTCCAAACATGTTGCCAGTTCAATTTTTAGAATGGCAACATTGGATTATTTGGGTGTGGCGAAAATGTATGGATTATTGAGATTACCTAAAATGCCAGAATCAAAATATCTTGGAGATTTAATGCCTGAAGATGGATGGTTGGGTGAAGTCGTTGATATGGATAAATATGCTTATGCCGATAAATTACAAGAAAAACTGAGATTAGAAAATTTGGAGCTGGAGAAATTAAGGAAATTAGGAGAAGCGAAAACAAGACGGGAATTAAAAGTAAAGAATGAAGCTTGGCTGAGTAAAGTAGAAAAGAAGGAATCTAAACAAGAACGTAGGGAGAAGATGAAGAGGAAAAGAGAATTGATTGAAAAACAAATAATGGAAGAATCTTCTGAAGATGAAGAGACTGTAGAAGATTGGAAAGATATGGTTAGAAATAATAAAAAGAAAAAACAAAACACTTCTATACAAGGTTCATTTGAAGGATTATAAGATAATAATTATAACCTTTGTAATATTATATTTATTAATATGTACACATAATAGAATTTATTCTTTTTTTTTTTTTTTAGTTCAGCGAAGAGATCCAATCTTATATCTCTCCAGACATGATCTTATACCATCAAACACAAACAAATTATCCAATGGGATATATTGTGAAGTAGTTAATTTCAAAACTTCTTGACTTGCAATTCCACCCATTAAACTACATAAATTATGATAATTTTTAGTACCATGAACCAAAACTTCTTTAAATGAATTTAATATTCCGGGCAGGATTGGTCTACTTGTGAAATTAATTCCAAATATTTCAATAAATTTTTGTAAATCATCTATATTTGGATCCCGTCCATATTGACTCACAAAAATATTATAAGTTAAGATAGCAAAATATATAGCTAGGGTATTATATTCTTCAGTTGTTGCCACTACACCTGAAGAAGATTCATTTTCTTGAAATAAAGTTTCAATTAATTGAGTATCCACCAATTTTCTTGATCCCATAGTAACAAATAATAGTTGAACATTTTTACAAAATGTAGAAATTGATTCAATTGAAACATCTTCACTAGGTCTTCCTAATTGTTTAAGTATTTGATAAACTTCTTGGGTAAATATTTCTTGATCTTTTAATGCCTTATCACGATAAATATTTTGTAATTGAAGATAATTTTTAGTATCCAGAGCCATATCAGGTAAACTTCCAGCCAATGGTAGTACATTATATTTATTGACAAACCGGTGTAAAGCAGCAATATAAATCCAAAATATAGGAGTTTCTCTATTTAATTCACCTCGAGAATTTAATCTTGTAAATAATGCTGTGATTGAAGTGGGGATTTCAGTTTTAGTACAAGCACGATGATAAGCATTTGAAGCTTCAATAAAATTTGTTTCCATTTGAAGATTTCTTGACATTGATTCAATAAGATTTTTAAATAATTTTTTATCAACATAAGTAGTTGGTGGTTCACCATTATGATTTGATTTCCAATTAGTTAAAGCTTTAATAAAAATAACAATATAGGGAACATGAGAATGATCAACATCATTTAATTTTTCCAAATCAAATGAATCAGCATAAGCTTGTAATTCAGGCCAAGGTTTATCTATTCTTAAATCAAATAATTTTGAAGGATCATGAGTTTCAATTACTGATATTTCATTAGCCAATAAGTTAAGGGAACCATAAAAACCAATTGTATTTACTATAAGGATGGGTATATCTCTAGACCAAAGAATATCAATTAATTTACGTAAACTTGGTAAATAATCACTTATTATAACAAGATTAAATTTTGTCCAATACAGTTGTGGATGTTTTTGTAAAATTTCTTCAAATGATTCAGTAATAGGATAACCTTTAACATCTTGATTTAATTCACTTAAATTAACAATTAATGAACTAGCAATATAAGTATCTAAATCTTGTTTTTTTAAAAAGAAATTACTTGATAAATCTTTTAGTGTTACTAATCGATCATCAATTATTGTAAATTGACCAATACCAGGTAATATTAAATTTTTCAATATTTCTGAACCTGTTGGAGTTGCATTAATTAAACATATATGAGAATCTTCTAATCTAGATTGACCAGAAGTTGCCCATAATCTCAATTGTCTATCGTATCTTGTTGCCTTGTCGTTTGTCATTTATATGAGAGTTATTGTGTATTTAGTTATTTATTTATTTTTGTATCGGGATTGGTTTTTGTACTTATATTGAACGGGAATTAACAATTGTATTTAAATGGAAACTGGTGTTTGTGTGTCTGCTTTGTCTGCTTTGTTTAGTTGTTGTTTATATAGAAGGAAGAGATTTATTGAGACCTTTTTTTTTTTCTCTCTTTCTGTTTCTGGTTATGATTTTTAATGAGAATTTTTTGTTAGAACCAAAAAAAAAAAAAAAAAAACTTTTTCATTTTCTTTTTTTCAAACTTTAAAAAGAGTTTTTGCCATAGCAGAACAAGAAGAACAAGAAGAAGACTAAAGCCAAAAACTTTATTACTTTTTTCTAAAAAGACACAAAGTGATTGGAAAAAACAAACGGTCTTTAAAATTATGACACATACTTTTTCAATCATATTTATTTATTCTCTAATGTTATAATCTAAATATCTTCTGGTGTTTTTGTCACACTTTGCAAAAAACAAAAAAATTCGTCAAGCATTTTATTTTTTTTTTATTTTTTTTTATTTTATCAAGCCCTCAAATAAAAAAAAAAAAAGTAAACAAATACACCTCTCTACACACCCACTCACTCACACAGTTAACATAAAAAAGCAACCTTACCTAGCACAAAAAGTTTGACGAAAGAATATCTTATAACCTTATCCTTCCCCCAAGGAATCTCACCAGCCCCCCTTTTTTTCTTAAAAGAAAAGGAATGGAGGTGCGGAGGCTTTCTTCTTTTTCGATATTGCTGCATTTTTTTTCTTCTTCTTCTTTTCTCCACCACAAAACAAATGAAATTATTTAATGGGAATTTTCTTAACAAAAGTTTTTTTTTCTTTCATTATCAAAAAAAAAAGGATCTCTCGCTTAAGTATGAAGATAAATCTAAACATACTACAATGAAACTATAGACATATTTCCGAGAAACATTATTGTTCTTCTTCTTCTCCTCCCAATAGAGAGAGTGAGAGCGCGCGCGCCCCCCATTATGATCCAATTCTTATAAGTTTCTAAGCCAACAGGTTTTTTTTTTCTTTTTTTTTTTTTAATTTTGCCTTTGCGTCACTCTCCTCCCATTGGAA
>JAKTZT010000188.1:0-16400 GCA_030578955.1 Hemisphaericaspora insectamans | reverse complement strand
TAACTAGGTTCTCTTTTTCCAAATCAGGAAGGTGGGAAATTCTCCCCCACAATTGTCCCCTTATCTTTTTTTTTGTGTGTGACTCTCAATCATTATTAGGTTGCAGCAGCAAGCACAAATACACCCGCATTTTCATAACAAACTATTTCATTTACATCACCTATTCAAGACAGTTGCTACTCATTTCCGAAAATATAATATGGTTGATTTCACTAGGGAATCCATGCACTTTGAAAATCTTCCTGTTGATATCATAAATGAAATCGTCTATTGGTTGTCTGCGGGAATCGTCAATTTACATTCATCTAACAATACCTTGATTGATATAAGCAATCCAGCTTACACATTCAATTTAAATAAAATAAGATGTGGGCACGCTTACAAGGACTTAATATCGTTATCATCAACGTGCTCTGTTTTGCGACAAAAGCTTGGACCGATTATATTCAGGAACTTGAGCCTTATTAGAGAGAATCAGATAGATTCTGCTTTATCATCCCTGAAACGAAGAGAATTATATTCAGACAAAAAGACATATCAAAGACAGTTCTTCAAAGAATTGTTGGAAGCCAATTCAGTTACGTGTTCAACTACAGATCTCGCTAGAACCAGTTTTCGAGATTTTATTTTAGGTGATAAGGAATTCAAGAGTCGATATGAATCTCACTTTTCAATCAATAATTACATTTCTTATTTGGAATGTGATAATTCATGCTTAAGATACGAAGCTCTCTCACTATTTCCAAGATTAGAGGAATTGAAAGTATTAGACGAGGCAGCGGACGAATACACCCAGGGCAATTTTGATCTTACTAGATTAAGATATTTGGCGATCAACGCGAGAACCTTGGCAAACACTCCTGGTATATTGCATTGCCTTAAACGAGTAACTAGATTGGATTTGTTGTTGGACTATAGTGAGCTTGCTAGCGAAGACGAAGTTCAAACTATTATAGATGAGTTGAACCAAAGCGGTAACTTACAAGAGTTTGTTTTATTCCTCAATAATGAATTCGCCATTCATTATTCTGCTACGATAGAACTTCTTGAAAGTATATTCGACAAACAGAGGATAAGCCGATTGACTATACGGAGCAAAAGGCGGAAATTCCATTCTCAATTTAAGGTGAATCAGAGCCAATGGAGGGGGTACAAAGGATTCGAAGGTGATAGAATTTTGACATTTATTAAGAATAGCGAGGAAGTGACCCTAGATATCAGCATTCTCGGTGCTTTAAAGTTTCATCCAGATACACATTTAGCGGAGGCGCAACTGGCGCGACGAGAAGCTTTGAGTAAAAAGAAATTGACCTTGGTGGAACCAGTTCTGAGTGTCCAATTATCATCACACATCAAGGACAACATTGTCACACTAATGCGACAAAGTCATTTCACTGAATTTAACTTGAAGTATGGGGAATCGCTTGTTGATGAACATCACCAAGTTTTGAAATTAATTAGAGATTTTGTTTATTACATGTCAACCTCTCATGATATCATGCCCTATTCTGGATTATCGCAAATATCAATTGAGAAATGTTGGTCAATTTCAGATGATTCTATAAAACGGGAATATATTGGAAATCTAATCAGGCAAGCCGATGAAGTCAAAAACATTCAGAAGAAAGAAGCCTTAAAACGCAAAATAGCATCTACATCTACCTGGAGTACTACTGCATTCAATTCACCAAGATTTCATGTACGTGATGCTTATCATATAATATATGATGGAGCAAATATTTTAGTGAATGAAGCTTGTAATGATATCATTCTTATCGGAATAGAAGCACAAAGTATAAATAGAGCATTTTGGAGTGTGGAGTCTTCTTTGGTTGATTTCGAGCAGTATTCGGTGCGTCAAAGGAAGTCCTTTTTATGGGATTGAATATTTTGCCATTCCAAGGATAAAAGCCGCAAGTTCACTCGTGTGGATTAGATTTGGCGATGTCCGAGTAACCTTTTAGAATATACCATTAGGTGGATAGCTCAGCCATATTTGTTGTGCTACAACGCTCTGTGAATTACACATTTATTCTGATTCTTAACATCGGATATTTCATCACGTGACGGACGTGACTGTTTTTCTTTCTAGTAACTATATATTTATATTTTTTTTTGGGTTTTGTTGTATTTCTCGCGCTACTAGCAGAAACTCATCCAACAGAAAAAGTAGGTGAAAAAAAATTAATCACCAACTTTACTCCTTTTACTTCTTCACCGTTAATACTTAATAAACAGAAGACATAATGCCAGGTGTTTCCGTTAGGTAAGTCTTCGTGATTAATGCTAGATCGAGATACTGTCGTGGTGGATAGTGAGGGCTTCACCTTTGGTGATTTGCTCTCGTGCAAAGACATTCATGACATCGCTATGACATCGGCGATATCCTTTAATGAGGAATCTCAGTGTTCACTGAAATAATCTAAACCCTTTGGTTGATATTCTAAGACACTTTGAAGTTGCATATCCTACCGCACAGTATTTTCCGACCGAATAGCAGTATTTTTAATTTTTGACAACATACTAACAGTGTTATTTTAGAGACGTTCCAGCTCAAGATTTCATTAACGCTTACGCTCAATTCTTGCAAAGACAAGGGAAATTAGAAGTTCCAGGTTACGTTGATATTGTCAAGACTTCTGCTGGTAATGAATTACCACCACAAGAAGCTGAAACTTGGTTCTACAAGAGAGCTGCTTCTGTTGCCAGACACATCTACTTAAGAAAACAAGTCGGTGTCGGTAAGTTAAACAAGTTGTACGGTGGTGCTGCCAACAGAGGTTTCAGACCACACAGACATGCTGATGCTTCTGGTTCCATCAACAGAAAGGTTTTACAATCTTTACAAAAAATCGGTGTCTTAGAAATTTCTCCAAAGGGTGGTAGAAGAATCTCCGAAAACGGTCAAAGAGATTTAGATCGTATCGCTGCTCAAACCTTAGAAGATGACGAATAAATTATTCAATAGTTGATTCTCTATTCTGTATAATACATCACAAAATCACGAAACAACGTTTAATATAAAGTAATATTTAAGACCGTTTCATCTGAATTTGCAAAAATTGTAGTTCTTCTAGTCGACTTGAAGTAATTTCAGAGTAATTCCGTTTTGAAAAACCTTTATTTTTAAGCTACAAAATGTATTCTATTTATTAACTGTTTTCACATAATTCAACCACCCCCTTTGCAACTTCCTGTCCCAACTTTTCATTGACAAGCATATTTGCATCTTTAGTTAATCCAATCCAAGACAAGGGTACTTCTTCCGGGAGAGATTTAATCCATGCTTCATAATGTTCTGTAGCATTTCCTTCTGGTACATTCAATAAATCATCAGTTTTTCTCGTCAACTCATTCTCTATCAAACTAAAAGATCCCTCGAAAGCTTTCTCTGTAAATAAGTGCTCAGCAAATGATGTAAGATACCTTCTATCATCTTCGTCTGAAACTTTGCTTGCATATGTGATTGTTCCAATGAGATACCGTAATGTGTCCCAAGGCACAAGCTTTGGATCGATGTTAGTTCTTGCCAAGAAAGGTTCAAAAACATCTCTAATGACATTACAAGCACAAGCAAAATCAGAATCATTAATATCATATACTTTTTTAAAGGAGGCTGGAACAAATCTAGCCCTTTCAATAATGACAGAATGGTACCAAATCAATAAAAGGTAAATTCTTCTAATCTCGACGGGTCCTGAATCAAAAACATTTGATGGAATTGATTTGAACGTCTCGAGAACAACACGAGGCAATCCTAGTTCATTTTCAAAGTTCAACACTTTAGATCTTGCTATCAAACCAGCCGGTAATTTCGATTTATTAGTACACGTCAAGAAAATTTTCACGCCTGGCCCAAAGCTCAACGAATTCAATTTCATTTCCAAGTGTATTACCCATTGAGGAGACATTTGAATATTCTGTATAATCACCCAACAATCGGTCTGTATGGCCCTTTCTATTTCGGAATTTGCAATCTCGATTGCTTCTTTTGATCCCATAGAGACAATTGATAATTTCTTCTTGGAATCCAATGCAAGTTTCTCTACCTTGTAAGTCGCGTCGAAACCATCTGGTGAAGTGATAATAATGGTATTAAATTTCTCGTCTGAACACCAATAACAAAGATCATAGTGGGAACTAAACGGAGATGAGTCGCCATACAAAAATGGTGCAATTGTGCTAAAGGTCTCCACAATGGTTTGTTTTCTATCTGGATCACTTACTGCCATTATTGTCAGTGAAAGGATCTTCAAGGTGGAGATATCCTGATTCATTTCCAAGATCTTGCTCACATTCATGTTTGTAGAGTCATATTTCACCAAGCACATATCAAACACTTTGGACACCGCAGAATTTACATTATCTGAATAAAGCAGTTCTAATAATTGCACCAAAGCTCCTTTGAAAAGGTTTCCGATGTCTTCACAATAATACGAAATTCCTAACAACAATGCAAATTTTATTTTATCTCCAAGCTGTAATGAAGGTGATATATCTGCAAATGATTCTCGGTACATACTTTCAATAAAAACAGGAATATTGCTTTGCCCAAAATTCGTGAGAAGTTTCGTTAATTGTGAAATGAAGCTCGAAAGTGAGAAGCTGTAAAATGTATTGATTGATCCAAGTTTTTCAATAGTGGAATAAATGATAGACGAATGTCTTGCAATCTCCTGATAGTTGGCTCTTGCCTCTTCCACACTCATAATAACATCAGCCGACTCCTCTAATTTTCCATTAATACTAATTGCTTCGGATTTCAATCTTTCAAGCGTTTCCAACACCGAATTATTCTCTAAGATATCCCCAGCTGACTGATTGATCGAATCCAAGAGTTCTTTCTCGAGTATTTCCAAACGAACTCTATATTCACCATTAAGCACAAGTAACTCTGATCTCTTCTTTTCAACTTCAGGTTTCAATACCTTCAATGCAATATCCAAAACTCTATTTTCAAGACTTCCGCTAGTGATTGTAAAATTAAGTATAGTAGTTCTCGAAGAAACAGAAGTAGGCAACTTAATCTGGGGATCCTTGGTGCATAAGATCATTTTGAAATTTGGAGAAAAGTCAATCATTTGCTCTCCTAATTTTATTATCAACCTTCCCCCGTTTCTTCGAATTTCTCTTCTCAATATTGGATCTAAAATGGGATCATAGAATTCACAATCTTGTATTATGATAGTACCACCAAACCTTAATGCGTTTTCTACCTGATTTATAAAACCGTCATGTAGAAAACTTGTGATGGTTACCGATCTAGCAACTTTGCTTTTGTCCAATACATCAATTATATTGGATGTTGGATCGATTACAACAGGAGTCTCCACCAGATTCAACAATGAAAGGTTATTGACATTTAATTCGTCATCTATTAGGCCACTCTCTATCCACTTAAGGACCTCATTAGCCTGCACCAAGTAATTTGAGATGCTTAAATTTTCGTCAAAAACAATTCCACACTTAGATATCCTATCTTTCCAAGACTGTAGCAATAAAGATCGACCTTTTTGATCATAGATACCTGAATATACCATAAACGCAGCCACTAACAAAGAATTTCCGACCAAGCGTTCTCTTTCATCACTGAATCGAACGACGCTTTGTTTCCATCTATCTCTTTCCGCCTTAAGATTCTCAATTAACGAGAGACTTCTTTGAACCTTGGTCTCGACCATCTTCATTTCTGTTTTTATATTTTCGGAATCTCTAATAACCTCACTATAGCTATTCTTATAAGACTCGATACTTTCATTCAATTCCTGAATCATTTGCTTGATTGCCATCAACTTTGCTTTGGTTTTATTTTTCTGTGATTCAATATTTTGCACTTCCTCTTTCAAGGGACCAATACGTTGTAAAATCTTGGCATAGCTCAATTGAGCCTTCACCCATACGACCAATGGCCCACATGCTTTACTGGCTCTGTGAACAACATCAAATGTGTAATCGCCTCTTGAAAGGTATTCTTGCTCCATGTACTCTCGTATCTTCGGTGTCAACTTCGTCTCTGTGTCAAAGCGGACAATATTGGGTATAAAATCTTCTCTACGAATAGCTGATTGAACCTCTCGCCAAGTGCTTACATCGTATCCAAGCAAAATGCAGACAGATTCCATTGTCATCTTAACAGCAGCTGGCGGATTCATCATACTTCGTATTTCTGTCAAATGTTGCTTCTTTATATTCTGAACACCCCTCTGCGCTTCTAGAACGGCTGGTTCAACTTCAGCCAATTCATCCAATACCGCCTTTCTTCGATTTTTAATGTCAATCTCTTGCTTTTCTAAATCCGCTTGGGTAGCAACTGAAAACTCTTGTCTTCTTTCTGCTTCGTTTTGGTCCGTAATCATCTTATTTAACATATCTCTAGCTTGCTTGTCCTTGTATACTAATACATCCCGCTTTTTAGCGAGTTCCGCTTTTAATTTGTTAACTTGCACCATTGTTTCTCGTAATATGTCAAGACCCGCACTTATATGACGCTGTCTTTCTTCCATTTCATTTTGTTTCTGATTAAATAATCTAATAAACTGCTCAACCAAGTTTATGAATTTACCAGGCGTTCTCTGGTAATTTAATGTGGCTTTGTACTTTGGTACATGACGATGGATGAAAATCATCACGTCCACTATCACATCTCTGAAGTTTTCTGGAATTCTCTTAATGCATGATTCAAATTCTTGTGGAATAGAATATGACGCAACATCCAATGGAACATGATCTATCTTTACTGTTGCAATTTCATATAAGGTCCTGTTAGACCAGTCTCCCATCCAACTGAGAACACATCTATTGAACAATGCAGGAGAAGAAACGACGGCATCATTGTTACCGCTTATCGTGTCGCTAATGCTGAATATGACATGCAAGTTCTGGGAAATCTGTTCAGTAAACCATCCATAAAGTTCATCATCTGTATCAAGCAAGAGACCAGTGGAATGCGAAACTTCCAAACATAAATTTATCAAGCCTGTGTAATCATCACCTTCAAAGAGACCAGGAACTTCTGCATTTGCCAACAATGTATTCATTCTTTCAACAAATGAAGTTTCCAAAATGCTTGACTCGTCAATTATAAAACAAATTCTTTCTCCACTTGCACATCTTAATAAAAGTTTTCTTAAAGTTTCATCAAAGTCCTCTACTGAATAATTTCTTTTGACTTGTAGCTGTTCAATTTTCAATCCATTAATCCAAGCCACAAATTTTGATAATGTTGATCTGCCACTAGTACTTGGTCCTACTAATAACATGTGACCTTGAGGTTGCCTAAGTACTCTATCAATTCTCAATGCTTGATCTAACATATCCTCGTGTAAAACCAAGTCCACTTCCGTTTCTTCTTCACTAAAAACTCTAAGACGCTCAGCGAGAAAAGTTTTAAGTTCATTTTTATCAACAGATTTATAGTTCAACGTCAACCAATTGCTAAATAAGACTGGCGATTCAAAACTTCTATTTAAGTCGATATTTGGGAAATACTCCAGTGATACATCCTTGAATAGCTGTAGTGTCCAATCTTTCTCCTCTTCATTAACAAGTCTGTCGTAGAACAACCGTAATCCTTCGTGATACCACAACCTTAAGAAAGTGGAAAGCTCTGTATATTCAGTCGATTTCAATGCTTCTAATAAACCTCTGCTCCATCTTGTTAATTCACGTGGAGAATAGATATAATGACTTTGCATGTTTGTGGTGAATCTTTCTCTTGTTCTTTGATAAACTTCAATATTCGCATCAGTAATAGCTTTTGCAAACCCTCTCAAATCTGGGGCACATTTCAATACTGCTGAATTGAATGTTTGATAAATTTGATGCATAGCCAAAACACCTGGATAATCTACCATAATTAATGAAATATGTCTTAAAAACCTTTCACTTAATTTGTTTCTGCCAGGATCGTTTGGTGAATTACAAGCACCCACAAACTGAATATTCTCAAGTGAAACCCACTGCTGATCGTTAGTTCTCCAAAATCCTTTATGTTCAATCATTTGTCTAATTAAAGAAATCACAGTTTGGGTACCATAACTATCAACTTTGGGCAAATTGATTTCGTCACAGAACACCACTACCCATTTATCATTCACTTTTGGAGAAAGCAGAATACCACGATTTGTTTTCCTATATTCACAAAACTGTTCTAAAGATCTCATTAATGAGATTGGCGAGGTCTCTTTGGAAAAATTCAACGATAAAAGGTCCAACTGTGGTGATTTTCGGAGGGCTTCGAATAAAGTCATGGTTTTCCCTGAACCTGGAGGTCCACAAAGTAATAAGGGTCTATGCTCATTCAAAATTCGATAGACCAAATCTTCATGTCTTACCGTATCGATAGTAGGGACCACGATATTTGGACTTACAACTTCATGAGGTTCAAGTTCAATTGTTTCAACTTTTCTATTCCAAGATGTCCACTCACATTCAGGTAGGTGGACATAATAATATATGTGATGAGTGTCAACTGGTTCTAAATGAGAGAATTCATCCAATTTAGATATTTCCAAACCAAACTTTTCCTTTTCTAACTGAGATGAGTCTCCTGCAAATGCCCATATTAAAGAGAGAAGAACTGACTTTTCAGTATACTTTCTAACTTCAATGCCTTCTGTCTTTTCATTTTGTACAAAAAATTCAAGTAAGTGCCTTAAATGTGAGCTCAATAAACTTTCAAAAGAGCCCATTGCCCTTCGCAATGAAAAATCCATAATGTGGTCAATACTTTGTGAAATCTCCACTACTGTCAGTAAAAGTTCAGAATTCAATATCTTAGCGACGTTGTCAACAAATTCATTCTTTAACCCATCCAAAAGATTCTTGGGCACATTGCCATCCTCTCCAACATCGAATGAGGTTTTTTCTATTTGATGAATGAGCTTTCTGATATCAGATTCCCCAGAAATCAAGGACCTATCAAACCAGACCATACCTGTCCTACTCACTGTTGCTGGTGTTGTGTACTTCAAACTATCTACTTCGAAAACAATTCTCACATTTGGAGGTAATGCCAAGCGTTCACCATTAGGAAGAGTTAAAATCTTGTTGTCATCTAGAACACTATTAAGGTTCTCGGCCCATTGTGGATCAATATCCCCATCAAAAACAATCCAAATCCGTTTTGTTAATTCACCTCTTAAATTTTCTCGAATTCTTCTCAAGATACTTGTAAATAAACCATCTGTCCAGTCTCTTGTTACTAGATCCAAATTTCCATAAATCTGTTCTTTCGAAAGAACTTTTGCATCTATATTCATTCTGATATGCTCGGTATCATCTAAAACCAGTAATGCATATACTAACAGATTTAAAATCGAGGATTTTCCAGATCCAGATTCTCCAACCAACATAATTCCATGATGTGATTTCTGAATATCAAACAATTGTAAAACTTTAGCTACCCATCTCTCATCAAACAGTAAACCATTAGTCTCGCAGTATTTTTCAATCTCAGATGTTAACTTCACATTATCAATCACTTCATAGCTTACGTTTCGGAAATGCTTATCTTTCATTTTTTCAAATAATAATTCATCCAGTCTCACCAACTTTGGTAAGATGGTCTCACAAATACTTCGTAATACTAATTGATATTCCCATGATCTTGAATCTAACCCACTTTGCTTTTGTGATTGTCGTTTGGTAACACCACATCTAATTAACATACTTTTGAGAGCTCTCAAACCAAAATCATAATGTGTTTGTTTAGAAACTAGACTTTCAAGTTCTAAGAAGAACGGAACAATAACTTGGGCCAATTCTCGAGAATTTTCAAAGGCCTGTGATGTAAGTATAACTTCAACAATGATTTCACTATCAGGTTTAGACATAGCAAAACTTCGGAATAATTTCTTCAAGTTTTCTGGTAATTCATTTCTTCCAACATATCCCGGATTCATGGTTACAAATATCCCAGTGTTTGGATTTATTGTTATGTTTCTATCAGAAATAGGAACAGAAGCTTCGGGGTCTCTCAATCCTTGTTCAATATTTTCAATCAGATAAGATACAGCACTTAAATTTTTGTCATCCAAACGGTTAAATTCGTCAAAACATCCCCAAATTCCAACTTTACAGAGACCAAGGAAAATTCTACCCATTGATTGAAAATCAAATGATTCATCGCAACAAAACACCAATACCATTTTCCCTAAATTATGACCCAAGGCTTTGACTGATTCTGTTTTACCTGTACCTGCTGGTCCAAAGGGGGATCCACCTTGCTTCATACTTAATGCTTGACTCATGGCTATAAAACAATCATTAATTAATGGAGTATAAGCCAATTTTTCTGGTATTCCTAAATATTCAAATCCATAGATCATAACAGAAGTTGCAAGTTTAACATGCAAACTGGTGAGTAAATCCGGGTTCGAAGAATCGTAATAGAATCTTTGACTTAAACTCCAAATAGAAGTTCTTTCCATATCTGTTGTTGCACTTAATAGACGTTCTAGAATATCACGTTGATGGAGTGATTCAATGACAAGATATTGAATTTTCTTTCTTTCCAAATTCAGAATATCGGAATCAGTTAGATTTGTAAGAATATTGATAAATTTGAGGATATTGTCAAGTTGCTGTTGTATTTTACCTCGCTTAATTGAATCTTCAGTTTTGTTGGTGAAATATATTTGAATTAATAATGTTGCCACTTGTGCCGGTATGGCAGAAATGAACTCCCAGACATGCTCTGAATCAAGTTTCGTTTCGAATAGATCCTCGAATATTGGGATGTTATTCTTCACTAGTTGTGAAAGTGTTAATCTAGTTTCCAATTCCAATTCTCTTAACCATTCATTTAAACGAGTAAATTTAATCAAAGAAATTGGTGTATTTAATTTTAATTCTTCCCCTTCTTCGCTATACACCCCCACAATTGATGAAGATTCTTTTTGATATCTAACTCCTTGTATACCACCAAACATCTTCTTGAAATGTCTGTTAACCCGATTAACATCATGTGAGCCACCAATAATCTCTAATAAATCTTCATTACCAACAAAGTAAAATCTTGGAAATAATTCTCTTTGCTTTTCAAGGTAATCTGTCAATGATTTTCTGAGTTTGGTTAAACTGTCCAAATATTTAGTCATTGTTGCTTGGATATCACTCACTAATATAATATCAATAACCAAGTTAAATTTATAGATCCTTTTCAAAGTATTGAAAAAATCATAAGTAATATTTGTAAATCTTGTGGTTTCAATTGGTAATAAAGTTTTAATATCATTATTAGGATTACCAAACACGCCATCTAAATATACCCATTGTCGTTGAACCTCAATCCATGCATCTAAAATAACAAACAATGTATTCAATTTTTTTTCCAATTCACTAATTTCACGTTGAAAACTTCCAAAATAGGGTGAATTCTTCATACTTGCTAATGCATTAATGTCATTATTACACTGATCAAATAAAATATCCCAATTCTTCACTAAACGACATTTATTTTCATAACTAGATAGTTGAAAAGTAACAACTAACCATCCATCATTAATACTATTTAATTTCTCTTCGATTGTTCTTTCATTATTGGCTTGTTCCAAGATCGCATTCACGGTTTGAAGATTTAAACTAATATTTAAATTCCAAACATCACCAACTGTTAAATCATCCATTGAGACTTTTGGTGCACCCAATTGTCCCAACAAAACTTTCCAATGACGAGGTTTCATACAATCGCTCTTTAATTCCGATATCTTAGAA
Organism: Hemisphaericaspora insectamans; assembly: GCA_030578955.1. Taxonomy (NCBI): domain Eukaryota; kingdom Fungi; phylum Ascomycota; class Pichiomycetes; order Serinales; family Debaryomycetaceae; genus Hemisphaericaspora; species Hemisphaericaspora insectamans. The sequence goes on along the minus strand of JAKTZT010000188.1, from coordinate 4,685 downwards.
TGGTTCTTTATATGATTCTTAACTGAATTTTGAATCTCATCAACTGCAGCATATTGTCTAATATTCACTGGTAAAGATCTTGATGCATTCAAAATATCATCCAATGTATGATGTAATTGCCTAGGTTGAAATTCAGTCCATTTCCAATTCTTCAATCGTTCAAGATCTTCCCATAAGACATTCACTGATGACCAAACTGATTTAAGATCTTTGATTTCTTGAGTCACAAAACTAACATCATCAATTGAAACAATTGTAATATCCAACAGAGAGGAAACATTAACAATTGATTTCGATTGTGTTTCTAATTTCGTAAATAATCTTTGGAAATTATCTAAATCAACAATAGCTAATGATGGATTCAAATTCCCTGATATTGGTTTCTTAACCAGCCATTCTTGAGTTAATGACTTAATTTCGTCATTTATTTTGGTAGCTTCAGTTATAACTTTTGATGCAATGACTTCCAAGTTTTCTTCAATTAAGATATCCTTTCTTTGAATCAAAAGAGCCACCATAGAAATATTATTTTCCAATTGTTCAGTATACATCCAATCAGGTGGAAATTTGAACCGGTAACGGAATAAATAGTTTTGAATCTGTCTAAAATTACTAAGCTTTTCATTCCAAGATTCCAATTGGTTTTTATAGCTGAAATATTTATCAATAATCGAAATTAATTTTGTAGTATTCAAATGGAAATTTAAAGGAGTTTCAAGCTGTTCTCTAGCTAAGATTAATTGATTATTAAATAATACTGATTCAATTGCAAATTTTTTAGAAAACTTTGTTAATAATTGTCTTTGGAAAGAATCAAATTTTAAAGTAACACGATTTTGTACTTTTGCAAAATTGATGGTAAATAATTCAGCAAATTTCTTTTCTGGTTCTGCTTGATCAAAAATGCTTCTATTTTCAAGAACTTCTTGAATAGATTTAAACCAATTAATTATTGAATCAGAATCATTTAATAATTTTGAAGCTTCTTCTGGATCTTCTAAATTCAATTCCCATAAATTTTGTAAAAGTTTCCATTTTCCAATATATTCTTCAGCATCATCATACAATTTTTCAATTTTCTCCAAAACTTCATTAAATTCTTTTTCAGCAAGTGACAGTTTATATATGATATCTTTGAAATTAGTTGGAGAAGAATATAATTGTTTAATTGTAATTTGATTTTCAACAATATGGATCATTTTATTTATGATATCAAAAGCATGGTTCTTGCCAATTCCCAAATCTGGTATAATCATAAATGATTCATCTTGAAAACTAAGTGAATGTTTATATATTTCGATATCTTGAACATATTTATCAAGTTCCAAAATTTCAATTTCTTCATCATCATCATTATTGAATCCTAATGCCTTTTTATTAAATATAAACAATTGTGTTTGTAATCTTTTACTAAGAACATTTTCAACTTGTTTGTTAATAAATTCAACCAAGACTTCAACATTTTCAATCTTTTCCAATAAAAGTTGATTAAATTCCAATTGAAGTAATTTTAATTGATTTTCAATTGATGAAAATTCAAAAGGAACAATTTTCAAATTATGTATACAATTATTCATAAAACAATAAAAATGTTCCAATTTATTTAATTGTGAATTTAATTCCACTATTGAATCTTGGAATCTATTCAATTTATCCAATGATTTAATTTCAACTAAATTATCATTTCGTGATAGTAATGGTTCATTCAAATTTTGTAATTCTATAGCTTGTAACAAATGTCCCCATTCTACTGAATCTATAACTTCTTTTAAAGTGGATTTAATCTTGGTCACTTGTGAAGATACTAAAAAACCTAATGCTTTCCCATATGCTGAAGTTTGTAATTCAATTTCAAAAAGTCTTGAAAACAAATTTAAATGATCTTTTAATCCAATTACAAAAGGATATAATTGATATATTTTCTTGTATGGAAACATAATCGATGTTGGTATTTTATAACCCAAATTAGCTAATTGATTGATTTGATCATGAATATCAAGTAAAGAATAATTAAAATTAACTATAATTTCAAACTTTTCATTTGATTTTTCAATAATTCTTAATATTGAACCCAAATTTTCAATTATTGTCAGTTGAGGAATTTCTTTAATCCATTTATTAAAAATAGATTCTGGATTTAAATTATAAATCATTTTATTAGTAATTGTATCAATTTTAACTCCTAATGAATAACTTTTCCAATTTGATCCAAGTAAATTCTCTAAATTGTCTCTATAAAAGAATAATTTTGAAATTAAACTTGAATTCCAAATAATTTCCGATACAATATTATTTTTATTTGTTGTGCGAGTGTAAGATCCACCATGTTCATTTTGTAAACTATCCATCATATCATTTCTAGCATTTGAATTTAATTCAATTAATTTTTGAATTTCTAAATCTGCAACTGTCAATATTTTTAATTTAAATTCATCATAAATCAGAACCAATAACCCTGATGAATTCTTGGATAAAAAAAACCGATTATATAAAGCCATGAAATCTATAAAGGTATTAGCATCACTGAAAAAACTATTAATTCTCTTGACAATTGATGAATTTAACTCGTTGGAAACTGAAAGATAAGCTTCTTCATTCATAGACCAAATTAATGTACCTTGGTGGGAAATATCGACAACATTAATGGGGATGATATATTGATTATATGCTTCATTAATTCGATTGATTGATTCAACTTTGGACTCTTGTGATGATACATTTTCAATAATATCTAATAAATTGGAATGATTTAATCTAAATTGTTGAAGATGTAAAAGTCTTTGTTTCAATTGATCAAATTTTATTTGATTTATTTTAACAATTTTAAATTTCTCTTGACGTTTTCTTAATAATTCTCTTAATAAATTAATTAAATATTTTAAATTTTGATCAATTGTATTAATAATTTTTTGAAAACATAAATTATAAATTTGAATAAATTTAATCAATGTTAATGACATGATTGATTTTTTGGTTAATAATTCTTGAAATTTATTAATAATATCATTTAATATAATTTCAATAGTTTGAATTGCTCTTGTTGTTGGTATTATATTTAATTTAATTTTTAAATGATTAAATATGGCATTAATTGTAATTTCAAATTTAGAAAAATCATCATCTTCATTTATAATAATTAAATCATTTATAGGTAATTCTTTTAATAATGAATTATATAATTTTGCTTCTGTTAATTTATTAACCAATCCAATATCGGTAAAACTTAAAGTAATATGATATCTTTTAGCTTTATTTAAAATTTCAATTGATAATTTAACTTGAGGAGAATTAATTTGTTGATTTAATGAAGTTAATGCAGTTTCCATTGATTTCCAAAATTGAATGTCATCAACTATTGAATCACCATCTAATGGATCATGAGTAAGTCTTGTAAGTGATTGAATTTGTTTTATCCAATTATTAACAATTGATGTGATTTCATTTAAGAATGTAGAATCTTCAAGTAAAGATTCATCTGAGGAGTTTTCTTCAACCAATTGTTTAATTTTAGGATGAGTTGTAATTAATAAATTAGGAATATGAATTCTTTGTTGAAGATGTTGTAATGATAATGATAATTCATTAAATTTCTTTTTGGTTGTAATTAAAGAAGTTTCTTCATTTGAAGAAGAAATTAAATTAAAATAAGGTGATAAACCAAAATTAATAGTTAATCTTAATTTTTCAAATAATTCATTTGATTCTTTTGATTGTATTGGAATATTTATAATATTTAATTGTTTAATTAATGGATAATTCATTAATAATTGTCCCTTTGATTTAATCAAAATAATTAATGTATTTATTGATTCTTGTAATTCATTTATTTCTTTATATAATTTAAATTCTTCTTGAGTATTACAAATGTATAAAGTATCAGGATTATAATTTGAAATAAATCCCAGTAATAATTCATCATTTTTATGGAATATGACAGGAGAAGGTTGTGTACTATTATTTGCAATTGAAGTAAAACTAATAATAAAATGATGTAATTGATCCACAGATAATAATTCTGTAGACGTATTATCTTCTTCCATCTGTTGTGTTGTGTGTTGCTTGTTTATATGACGTTGTTCTGTGTTTGTTGTTGTTGATGGATCCGCGTTGAAGGTTGTTTTTTTTTTATGATTTGATTTTAACGGAATCAATTATATGCAGTACCCGTTGTTAAATTAAAAAATGGATGAAAGTTTTTGGGTACGTGGGTGATGATGGTTGCAAAAAAAGCATCATCAAATGATTACAAGGATCTCTATCTATAAAAGAAGAAGAGGATGCGAGATAAAAACTGCTGGGGGAGGGGTGTTCCAAGATCCAAGACTAGTCGAAAGACTGCTAGAGTGTGATGATATTTTCTAATCTCTTTTTTTTACCTTTAGCTAATCAATATCAAGATTTTTCACACAAATATTCTGCCAAAAAAAAAAATTAGATTCCAAACTTTTCGAGTTTTAAAAGAGATTCAATTTACTTATCCAATGTATATTATCTAATAAGAGAGTTCCTATCAATAAAGGACAAATATGACTTTTACTAGATCCCCCAAAGATCATTTTAGGATTCATTTCCGAAGATACTCTTAGTTTTTGATAAACAACGACAAAAAAAGGGGTTTGCTACTTACATATTTTTTTTTTTTTCAAATACAATCTGTATATTTAGTTCAGATACATAATAACATA
>JAKTZT010000187.1:0-16581 GCA_030578955.1 Hemisphaericaspora insectamans | reverse complement strand
AAGTCATCAGTTTAATTTGTGTTTAAATTTAGTCAAAATTATTGGAAAATTATTATTTTTTTTAAAACATTTTGTCAATTGGAACCGACAACAAACTTCCTGACATCCATCATATTTTAAAACTCTTTGGTAAAAAGTATCTAGAACTTCATCTAGCTCCATGAAATACTTAAAAATCCTAGCAACATAATATATGAATCTTTCGAGCAAACATATTTTTTTTTTTCAAATACAATCTGTATATTTGCTAACATAAGTGAATTTTTTTTCGATACATTCTGTTTATTAATTTCTAACATACAGGATTGCGAAAAACATCTATATGAATGAGAGGAAAAATGTAAAAAACCGAAGAATGTTAAAACCTGATGTTAATGGTTGCGTAGATGAAGTATGTGGTAATGTGCATTTGGGCCATGGCACTCACCATTCTGACAACCGCTGTGCCATGTGTGGTAAAGATATCGTGGGAGTTTATTATTTTTATCATATCTACTCGAAATGTCAAGTAACCAATACTATTTGGAATCTTATTCATCGCACTCATTTACAACGTCTGCTCAGATTGTTTATTTGCATTCCTGTCTTACCGACAAATGTATGACCTCAACAGATACCTATTTTTGACCTATAAATTTGTTAGGTTACGAACATATCGGGGAGTACCGGTCTCTGTTTCTCCACTTTCTGTTAAGCAATGGGTATCATATAATATATGGTATACATCTAAACTAACCTACCTTCACTAAAAAACTCACCGAGGCTTCCACTTTTATTCTCTATGTTATATAACTGTATATTTTTTTCTGTATGTTAGTATGTATCTGAACCAAATATACAGAACGAATTTGAAAAAAAAGGAATTATATGATACCCATCTTTATTTTTCTTTCACATACTGTAAAGAGTCCTTGGGAATGCTCAAAAAGGTCGTATTAAGGATGAACCAACCCAAACAAAGAAATTAAAGGAACTGCATTATTATCTATCGTATTTGAAAAAAGTAAATAGAAATCTAGAACCTTTGACTGAAGAGAGAAAACACAACAAAAGTTCGCAACCATCTAAATTGTCTGGTCGTGCAAACATAACAAAAAAAAAGAAAAAAAGAAAAAAGCATAAAAAAAGAGGTGCAACGGCGTAATCAAAGTTCAAATTCCATCTCATCATCATTCCACCTCATCATCAACTACATTGTTGTTAAACTTAACAATCAAGGTAATCAATCACATAATAATACTATATGGGAATAATGGAAAAATTCGGATTCCAGAAAGTATCAAACAACCCTAGTGAACCAGGCCAACCAGTAATCACCCACAATCGACCAATTCCTCATCCACAGCCACCTCCAACTCCAATGAGACCATTAAGTGAACCGCTCAGGAAGCAATTAGTCGTTGACAATGCACCAGGAAATGATGTAGTGGTAGCTAACTGCATTGCTGTCAATCCATCTGATTTCACTAATGTTCCGGATAGAGCGCCGGTTATTTTGGATGGCAATTTCGTTTATTCAATTGCCAAAGATGAACGTACAAAACCGGGAACTGTTGGTTTAGCTGGAAACATGAGAAGCTGGGGTAAATGGTCGCTTGGACAAAGTGTAGCCATACAGGATTATAATATCTTCCAATCTGGACAACATCAACAATACCTTGGTGCAATTGATTTAGTGATTGATTTCAAATCTAAGAATAGAGCACACTCTAATCCTATCAATCATGACCAATTGGTGGAATTATTCTTAAATAAATATGAGAATCAGATCTTACAACCCACACAAACTATCTATATGGAATTAAATGGGGCATATTTTAGTGTTTTAGTCAACAATGTTCAAGTAATTGATGTCAATACAAAGGACCATTTACCTAATTTCAAAGATTCAAATGAATTATCAACAAAAGGAATTTTGATTAAACTGACAGATGTATTGTTTTATCCTTACGAAGGCTCAGTGATTAATTTAACAAAGAGTAAATCATTGAAATCTCGAATTTTTGGTGGAAGTTCCAATATCAAACACCGTCCACACGCAAGAAAGCAAATCATCAATCCAGACTTCAAATTGGAAGATTTGGGTATTGGTGGGTTGGATGCAGAGTTTCAGGATATCTTCCGTCGTGCTTTCAATTCAAGAATTTTACCTCCTGATATTGCTGAAAAGTTGGACTACAAACATTGTAAAGGTTTACTATTGTATGGACCCCCAGGTACTGGTAAGACTTTAATTGCTCGTAAATTGTCTAAAATGCTTAACGGTAAAGAACCAAAGATTGTCAATGGTCCTGAGATGTTAAGTAAATATGTTGGTGCATCAGAAGAAAACATTCGTAATTTATTTAAAGACGCCGAAGCTGAATATAAACAGAAAGGAGAAGATTCGGATTTACATGTGATTATCTTTGATGAATTGGATTCCGTATTTAAACAAAGAGGTTCGGCAAAGTCCGATGGAACAGGTGTCGGGGATAATGTCGTTAATCAATTATTGTCAAAGATGGATGGTGTTGACCAGTTGAATAATATTTTAGTTATTGGTATGACGAATCGTTTGGATTTAATTGATACAGCTTTGTTGAGACCAGGAAGATTCGAAATTCAAATTGAAATTGCACTTCCTGATGAGAAAGGCAGAAAGGATATTTTCTTAATTCATACTAAAAAATTGAGAGACAATAAATTGTTAACCAAAGATGTCAATTTCGATGAATTAAGTATATTGACCAAGAATTTCACTGGTGCCGAAATTGAAGGTTTATGTAATTCTGCCAAATCATATGCTATATCACGCCACACTAAGAAGGGCTCATTGGCTCAAATTGACACTGAGACTATTGAAAATATGAAAATTACTCGTGATGATTTCTTATTAGCTCTCAATGACATTCGCCCCGCATTTGGAACTGATGAAGAAGATTTGTCTCAACAAGCCAAACATGGTATTATTCAATTCAGTGAAACCATTAGACATGTTTTTGAAAAGGGCCAATCAATCGTTGATGTTGTGAGATCAAGTGAAACCGAAACCTTAAGAAGTATTTTATTGTATGGCCCACCAGGGGTTGGAAAAACCGCCATTGCAACCACTTTAGCGTTGAATTCGGATTTCCCCTTTATCAAGATGTTATCGGCAGAGACATTGGTTGGGATGGGAGAAGCTAGAAAGATTCAAGAAATTGATACTGTTTTCAGAGATGTTCACAAATCGCCTCTTAATGTTTTAGTTATTGACAAAATCGAGAATATAATCAATTACAATCCAATAGGTCCCAGATTTTCAAATGATATTTTACAAGTTCTAATGGTTTACTTGACTAAGAAGCCTCCCAAGGGTAGAAGGTTGCTAATTATTGGGACTACTTCACAATATTCAGTTTTCAAGCATATGAATTTAGTTGATAGTTTTTCAGATACCATTGCTGTTCCTCCAATTATGAAGATTGAAGAAGTGGGGAAAGTTTTACAAAGACTTGGATTCATGACTGAAAACGACAGACATGCTATATTAGAGCAGTTGTCTAATTATGATATCAATATAGGAGTTAAGGGATTAATTGATGTGTTAATGGTGAGTAAGTATTCAAAGGATAATGTGGATGAAGTGGTTGCTAATATAATTGAAAGGATGAGCGCTAACTAAACGGCTGTGATTGAAAAGTGTTCGGGGCACATATTTAGGGAAGGTTAATCTTTCTTGGAATGTTCTAGATTAGATTTGTATATTTTTTAAGTTGAAAAGAAATCTTAAATGTAAAATTAATTTATTGTGGCATAAATTTTTTTTATTGTAAAAAATTTTTACTTTTCACTTTCTAATTGAGAAACCTTTTGTAGTGAAATTTGGTTACAGGGTACTGTTTTATCATAAAACTCCTTAATAATAATCATTTGTAATCAATTTTCAAAAATCAACACATACACATTTGATGCAATAAAATTAGATTTATAATTAAGGGTAGTAGATGCAACAATAGTAGTTTGTTAATCCTAATTTTCCTATCTTGAGAGGGGTTGAGCCAAACTTTATTCATCTCTTGAAGGTTTGTTCCGGCGGCTCTTCACATGCTAACATACCCACTTGCACAACCTATATGTCTTCATGGGGATCTTAATTCCCAAATTAGATCACTCTAAGTTACAGCTTTCCCCTTTCAACTATTCTTTAAATGAACTACCCACTTTTTGTGTCATCGGGGATATGATATTCCATGAATTGAGTTGATCTCTCGAAAAACCATACCTTCCAGCCCAATATATTAGTGCCAATCGTATAACCTATTGTTGAAAGACAACAGTATATTCTGGTACAATGGAATAATTATGTATTGGCGCCACATATTCGTAAACTCTTGACTGATTTCTTGACGTGGCCCCTTTTGGGATGCTTTGTTATAATCTCCAAAAAATATTTTAATATTTTTTTTTTCATCACTGAGCAATAAAATAAACTAACCTTTAAAAAAAATAGAAGGAAAACATCGTATTCGTGCAATTGAATAATAAAAAATATATTATGTCTTCGGTTAATAATATTTTGTCCTGAAAAATAGAAGAAATGTTTTGAACTAAAAATTTTTTATTTCTGTTTATTTTGAGGCGAGTACTATCTTTAAGATTCAACCGTATTTATATCGCTAACCGCTTATAGTTGCATTAATAGTGTATAAGGCGAACATGTCAATATCTTGTTTGCACCAGAGTATCTTAGTCTCGATCCATGGTGCATGGTTACAGACAACCTTGTCCTATAGTAAAGATAAAATTTTAATTAATAAACTTCTAGATAATATTTTTCTGTTTGAACTTCTGAAATTGAAATCCCTCATTCCCGAAAAGAAAAAAAAATCAAAATCAGGATTTTGAAAAAAAGAGCTGTTAGTCCCCAATTTCAGATAAACAACATTAAATTTCTATTTTTTTACATGTGGTACCAATACAGTTTCCAAGAAAAAAAATACAATCTGGGACAGTTTAGATATAAACAAAACAATCGAGAAAATTTGGCAACAACAATAAAAGTACCCTACAACCAAGAAGATTTACCCAATATGGTTACTAGCCCTGGTCCTCTAAAAAACCCATACAAAAGACCTCTCAAAATGCCATTAATAAACTTATCAAGCTGTCTCCTTGCACAAAATCCGGTTTTCGGATACAAATTATTTGAGGTGATGGCTTGCATTTGATCAACAATCCTTAGATGATATTCAAAGAATACAACACCTTTTTTTTGCAGAGACAATTTCCATCTACGAGGGGTTATTATCCAAGGTGGAAATAACCTGGGAAAGATTGTTTATAAAATTCAAAAAAATAACAATGATCTAATTTAGTAGGAGGCGGTATAAGAGGTTAATTTATGCATCGGTAATTAATATTATCGGTCCGGAAATAATGTCAATTGTCTTAAAAAATAAAAATTAGTCAAAAAATAATTTCTTGATCTAAATCATCAAAAAAACATATTGTGCTTATTACATGCTAAAAAAAGGTCAAACGATCATATATTCGATGAGCCAAAGCGAAAATCCATTCTTTTAAATACCTCAATGGAAAGATGAATCGCCGAGGTTTTCTTTTCACAAATACAGCAGGTTAAGGCAAAGAGTTTAGCAATGTATATCTCTCAAAGAGGGTTTGTAACTTCATATTTGTAAACTATGTCCATGCCACAATCGCTTCATTTTGTTTTTATTTTTTTTGTCTTGCTCGGTTGCAGCTAGTTGGCTATAGGAAACCATCTCAAGAGTTTGATACCCAGAAACGTTTTCTCGAGTTGACAGTTTGTGTAATTTTGCAGTATCAATACTTGGCATAAGTCATTTTTCTATTTTTCACCGTGGAATATCAAATGAAGAGGCACAATGGTAGAAGTGTTTTGTACTATTTTAAACTTATTGGTAAACAAAATAATAGAATAGCCAAGCTGGTTACGACGTACAACGATACTCTCACAAAGCAAGTGATTGGTGAGTTTAGGATCGACCGCGGGGTCCCATAAAGATTTCTTTTTGGAAGGCTCTTGAGAGAGGTATACAGCAATAGCATACATACTTCCCTCTTGGAATTGATAAGATCTTGTGATCTTCTCGTCATTAGAGAAAGAGCTTGTTATTTTCTATATTTAAGAATGCGAGGGGCGGAATCTTTTTATTTTTTTCCAATTGATAATCAAAAAAAGTTCAAAACATGAATTATTTTCTAATCGCGGATCAATCTAAGAATTTCTCTTTTTTGTAAAGTTGACACAAATAAATCAAAGAATCATAACCGTGAAATATATGTCTCAAGTTTAATTTGTTTATAGTTTTTCATTATCGAGTGGAAACCATTCTCCACTGTGAAAAGAGCGAAGGTGCACCCAAGAGCATAGCCCATTTCCGTTCTTGAAATTATGCCTTTAGTTGATTTTCCTCATTGGAATTAAAACCATAAAATCGTACGTAAATCAACAATTCTACGATCCATCTCCACGTACGATACAAAAGAAGGTGAAGGAAATAGAAGTTGTAGGGTTTCTTACGACCAATGAAACCTTCTAATGTGTGCAATTCAGACTCAGTCACCAAAAAAAAATCGGCATATCTTTTTCAAAAGACAGATCTAGCCCACTTATTCGTAAATGCATAAGAATCCTTTCTTCCGGTTTGGATAGGGTCTTGACCGAAGAAAGGACAAGTGAAACTTATAGGAAGATAAAAATTATTCCCCAAAGGAGCTAAATATTATTTTCTTTTAATAATTGAGGAAAAATTCTAAAAAAAATAAATCTAAACCTGAAGCTATTAATAAAATATTTTATTATTTTCTTAAATTTAAAAAATAAGCAAAAGAAAACCTCACTTAAAAATGAAGTGTTATAGCATTTTTTTTGCCAGTTTAGTGTAATTATATCTCTTTCACTTCTTGATAATAACATTAGAAACAAAAAAAGAACCTTTTCCGTCATTAGAAAAAAAAATGTTGTAATCCCTTGATATGAGAAAAGAATACGGATGAGAAAAGACGACTAGTATTGAGGTAACAATTCAACGAGGAAGATTTTCTTCTAACCTTCCTCTTCTCTCTTCTTTCTTTCTCTTAGAATACATACCCTAAACTTTTTCGTTGAATAAAAAATGAACACAGATTAATTACATGTGATTTCACCCTTCCTTACAAATGGATTTCATTTCTCTCGGTGTTTCAAATGATATCAAAAAGGAGTTAATTTTCGCTGTGGTTAAAACAGGGAAACAAAGAGAAAGTCAAAAAGGAGTGATTAAACAAGAAAAATATTCTTCGGGTTATGAAACCAAAGTGACCGATGTTTAAAAAAGAAATCCCCTCTTGTCTTCTGAACAGAAAAAAGAAAAAAAACTCCACCACCGTGCTAATATGTAAAATTAAAGGAAAAGACTATTTTTTTATCTAAAGTTTAATTGTGTGTCAAACGCTTGGATTTGGATCAATGGCACAATGAATGACAATGGATTTAATTGTATGCGAGAACCGTTGCTAGGGTTATAGTGAAACAAAGGTAGAAAATAATTGAACAATGAAAAGTGTTAAAAAATAATTAATTACTGCGAAAAATAATTGCATCTAACAACCAAAAAATATAAATTTACTTCACCACTTCAATATAAACCTCTATTAAATGAACAACATTTCCTGGATTAAAAAAATGACAAAGGCAGACAGACATTAGTTTTAGTAACTTATCACAGCATCAACCAGTAACATTTCTGTAACCCCTCAAACTTAACACAAATACAATCACTCAGAATCGCTGGACAATTATCCCTTATTCCCTGATTCGCCCCCACCTAAATTCAACAACAAACTATATACACATATATCACGCATATAACCACAACAACCGCCCACCACAATAAACAACAACCAAGTAATACAAAAGCAAAAAGCTAAGTGGCAGTGTTTACTTATTTGATTTTTTATTCTGATAATTTGCTCTAGACATCCAAAATTGTTTTGTTGCAAAAGAATCTCCCACAAAATATAAATTTATAAAACAAAAATAGTAGCAAACCTTGCTTTCCTTTAGATGTCTGATTTAATTTATCAACCAAATTTGGACTTGAGTCAATACATTGCTAGTTGCTATCTTGAAGAAATTAATGAAGCTAATTCCCAGTATTATGATGATACGAATGCTACTATCTCAACCTCTTCAACAACAATAGATAATCCTATAAGAGAAGATGTCTCAGTTGACGGTGGCAATTGGGATTTGGATTATTTTTCGATGGCTTCTCCTACAATGAGTCAAAATGTAAGATCCAACTCAATTGCAACATCAATTACCACTTATCATTCACCCTCCAATAACGTAAATTCTTGTGGTCAAGTGACAAAATTGGGATTAAGCCAGTTGCTGCCAATGTATCATCAAATTGCTACTCAAGGTAGTTTTATCCATTATTCCCAACAGTCTAAACTGCAACAGATAAATCCAACTGATATGCCAATGAACAACTTAGATCCCATTTTGATTAACTGTAACGAGGATGAAATTAGTGACATTGAATCTGACGAACTTTTTGCTTTTCTTTCTAATCCTAGCAGCACTGCTAATGAAAATAACAAGGAATTGCTGTATTTCATTTTTGATCAATTTCCTGATTCAAGAACTATTTCAAAAAGTCCAACACCAAATATTGAAATTGCTCAGGTTTCATCTCCACCTCGTTCTGGAATCTTTTATCTTAGTCAAAGTTTCTCTCAAGGAACAGAGAATAGGGCCATTGAAACTACCCCCACTCCAACCCCAAAATCAAGTAGTAACATCTCACCCACTTATAGTTCCGACTTGCAACCATGTATTTCTAGCGATGCCAATACACCGTATGAAACAAATGCCCCAATTGCACCAACTGGACCAACTGAACCGACTGAGCCATCTGAACCAAGTGAATCAATTGAAGGAATTGGACCAACTACAGTAACCAAGCCAACTTCACCAACTACACCAACTAAACCATCAAAAGCAACTAAACCAGCTAAAGCAACCAAGCAAACTAAGCCAGCTAAACCAACTAAAGCCACGAATCCCAATAAGCATAATAGGTCATTTAATTCAGCTAAAGAAAATAAAGCAAACAAAACAAACCAGACATCCCGTTTATTGCCTCATTTTGAATACCAACCAATGATTCCTACTTTAAAATCTCAAAGGAATTCCATAGTGATCACAGAGAAGCATCCTCAACCTGATCTGACATCCTCAAACTGGTCATCATGTTACAAAACAACCCCATTTCCTTATTTAAACTTGCCTTCTTCTCCAACTGGTTTGTGTAAAACTTCAGTTGTTGATTCTCGTTCACAATCCAGAGCATCTTCAACTAAAACAGGAAGAATTAACAAAAAATCCACAAAACCAAGGAAGTTGTGTACTAAGACAAACTTGATCTATGACAATATATTGGCTGACAAATACTCTGTGACATTTACATTCAACTCTAGAAAGGAAGATTATGTTAGAATAGTTAAGAACATGTTTCCAAAGTGCGGTGGTTTCACTACCGCTCACACTTCCCAACTTGAAAATGATGACTTAGATAGAACTGACGAAGAAGAAGAAACGATCCCCAATTTACGTTCTGAAATTTATAGCATTGGTCCAAAGGTTTTACCCGTTCCTTTTTGTCATGAATATATGGAATTGAGAAAGACCAAGTTTATACCTCTCAGTGAATGCAAAAAAGATCCCAAGTTTCAATTACCAGCTGGTGAAACTTCCAATTATAGGCTCTCGGGAAATGGACCACGTAGAGCAAGGGAACCTGATTCTGCCCAACTTGGCTCATTTAGACTTCAATCTAACGATTTAGAAATTCCCCGAAACAAAAAACAAAAACGGAGGGGAGGCAATCCGAGAATCAAATCTGAAGACATTGGAAGATTAAGCGAATCTAAGAATGATAGATACTATTCAAGGTTAAACATTTATGAACTATCTAGGATTTTAGGGCTTGACGGTTACCAGATTTCCCTTACTAAGGATATAGAAGTCAAGGTATTAGAGTTATTTGGGAATTATTGCAACTTCAAGTTAGGCCATCAAACTTGGGTTAGAGATACCACTAAAGAAAGCCGAGGTGAGTTGATAAGCAGGTTATATTCTTACACTTCGGTCTTCTATCCAGAAATTGATCCCTTCCAATTAGAGGTGATCATTCGCAGAGGTACATACAGTTTGATGCAAACAAGATTAAGGAGGGAAAGGCGTCTCAGCTCCCAAATACGGGGGACCAAGAAAGAGCAAGCCAACTAGGAACTGCTTGATCTTCGAAATACCTATTCTCCAGGGGGTAAAGGCAACCAATTTAGTTCTTGCTATATTTACTGATTCAATGTTCATTTTTTACTTCATTTCACTTTCTGCTAGTCTTTACTTATCATTTCATATATTAGATTCATTTCGGATGCTTTTGATTTAATCAATAGTGTTGTTATATGATTGAAATCATAGAAATTTTGGTCAATAAGCATTTTCTTACTTTCATTTAATTAGTTAAATAATTTCAATAGATGTTTTTACTGCATAATAAATTGCCGCAATTAAGTCTTTTTTTGACACATTGGTGGTTTGCCATATTTAGCTTGTGACTGAACCCGTATATTCAAGATCATTAATATACCACCTCGAGATAGTGAAACTAACTGGCTAGTTCCCAATTACATGGGTATTTTTCATTGATCACCGGCTAGAACAATTTCGCAAACCCTCTATCGGCTCAGTAGTAGCCTTTGGAATGCGATTGTGACATTTTGTCAAAAAACGATCTTAGCTTTTTTGTGGCTTGACCATTATTTTTTCATGCAATAATTGTTGGTGCTGCCTTGCATAACCGACGAAATTTAAATTTTTTAGATTTATCTAAAAGGATTGAACCTGCCTAATGTAGCGTTATGTAACATCATATCACATAAGTCCTTCGAAATAAGAAATCTTTTAGAGCATTGACTTTTGTTTACATCTTGAAGCCAGTCCTCTTCACACGACCGCAATTTCAAAATCATCGAGAAAGAAGGAAAGGTGGTAAATCTTTCGATTATAAAGTTTCCATGAAACATCATGTCCAGCTTATTGCGATACCTATATTACTTTTTACTGCAGCTGATTAACACTTTGCTTGTGTATTCATGCATCTTAAATTTTTTAATCTCACCAGGGCTTCTAAATCCAATACGTTTTGTAAAAAAGTGAACCTCAATAAGCATTTGTTACAACGTGGTAGCAGCGGGATGCCAGTTGTTCTCAGCTGCCAAAAAACTGTAGACTAAGCTTATGCTTGTATTAGAAATGAAGTAATTCTTCCCATTGCTGATGGCCAATATAACAACTTTTGGGTTCTCATGAATATCTTTTCAGCTCGTGTTTCCGAAAACCTCTTTAATTTTTTTTCCACTTGGTACTGATACATCAGTCGGCCACAACAAGACCAGCTTCATTTTTTTCTTCGTAAGAACCACTGTTTATTAGGATCACTATATGGTGACATACCTATATAATAAACAGCCTCTATAGAGAACTAGCACCACTTCATGCCGCAATATAGAGTTATAGTGGGAAATGCAGCTTTACGCACGAATGGAAACCAAATAGCACCGCGGACGAGGTAATAACCGACCAAACAGTGTGGGACTCACAGCAGCCACTAAAACCCTCCCTGGCTCAAAGTTGCCACCGCCGGAAGTGATGAAAAAATATGGGAGTAGGACGGGACGGCCCATACCACGTGGAATTGATCTGGCGCGAGGACCATCATGGGGCCCTAGGATTGAGTGGCTTTACAAGCAAAAAAAAGATACGGTTTACCGAGCACAAGAAAAGTAACATGGACCATCACACACAAGGTTTAAAGTGGTACGGTAAAGTGACTTATCCCCTATCAGGTAAACAAAATAAAAAAATGTTAGACAATGGGTATCATTTTCCATCTTACGCTTAACTACTTAAGACTTTTAGATTAATTCACCTGTGGTTCACATTACTTTGATGAGGTTTTTTAAATTTTCCTCTATTAAATAGCTGTATATTTATCTCTATATGTTAAAAAAAATATGTTAGCATGTATTTGAACTAAATATACAGATTGTATTGAAAAAAAAAAACGGGCAATTTTTTTTTTCTTTTCGCACGATTTATAACAGCGAAATTTATTTTTTTCGTACTTTCCTTCGGGATGGTACACTTGTCAAATTTAACAATACAGAGAAGATTAGCATTGTCCTTGCATAAAGATGACACGCTTTACAAAGAGATTTACCATTTTTTTTAAACTTTAGCTAAGAAATAAATCAATAGTCATTGTTTGTGGTTTATAGTGGTACCCGCGAGCCCCGTTTGGCCAGTTTCCTAAGATTTACAAGTGTTCGAATCTTCGGAATGAGATTGCTCCACAACAAAAAAAAAATTGTTGCAAAATTTTTTTTGATGACAATAAATTCAAGTTTATTCAATTCACTATTCAATGAAACGCGAATTAATTACCAAATCACCTATGCCAAATAAACTACCAGTTTCAACAAAGAATAAAAACCAAGGATAAGCATTATGGACGAACTAGCAATATTTAGCTCTTTGAGAAATCACCATATTGAGAGACAAATTGAGAAGTTCTACAGCTTAAAATTTTCTATGTCACACTGCAATTGCACAAATATAAAAACAAACACTCTAAGTTAAATAAACATACTTAATTAGTGCCACGCTATTCCCCAGGGTCAGCAGGTGAATGCATAATTTGTGTTACAAACTTCCCGGAATATCGAGTAATACATGCAACAGTCAAAATATCATTCCTTATAGAAGTGGTCATTAGATGGTTTAGAATAACATGATTAGGAATGGACAAATGAATAGCTTCTTTATTGGACGCATAATATGAACTATCAGCTCTTCGTAAAGGAGGCCTCTTGTTTCCAAATACCGAATCTCCTTGCTGTTTGTGACTCAGGGCAATTTGGGGAATTAAATGAGCACTGCCATGCGAATGCGACGAGATCTTATTTAATAATACATTATTTAATTGGGGCGGCAATTGTGGAGGTTCTGATAATTCGGTATTGGGACTCTTTTCTCTGAAATAATCGTAATTTACAAACATTTCTGGGATTTCACTTGAGTATTCTATTTCAGGTTCACTACTTTGACGAGATTCTAACAATGAGTTAGTTGAACCCAGTTCATAAGAAACATACTTATTGTCAAACGAGGAAGATGCTAGGCCTTCTGTATTATCCGAATGTTCTGGTTTATGATAAGGGTAGTTTTCAGAACTTTGTTGTTCAATTTCTTTAGCATTCAAGGAAGATTCTTCCCGTCTGTCGCTATACTCTAAATGCTCAATTGAGTGATCCTTAGATAAGCTCTTCAAGAAGCTGTTGCTCTTTTCTTTTATTTTGTCAACTTCGTATTTGCCAGCCGCACATGGTTGATCTTTAGCATGCAATTGTCGAATGGTGTCAGAGGAGTTAGGGCTGATGATATTTGCATCAAACGAAGTAGAAGCCCCGATATGATTATGTTGATTCCATGAATGATTAAATAAATGTGTATCATCAATAACTTCAAACCAATTGAAGAACACACCCTCTTGATCAGTAGCGGTTGGTAATTGATCACTCACTCTGTATTCACTATTAATGATATACAACAATTTATGAACTCCAAGTGGGAGATTAACATGGGTTACATATTCATTTGGGTGTTTGGGCAGTGGCGTGAGTTTAATGATATCTCTCCAATTTGAAAATGACCCTATTATTGCAATCTTATTAATTGTCTCCTTACTGGAATTAACCCATTTGATTTCGACCGGAATTAATATCATGCTGTTTGACCCTTTGAATCTCTTCGATTGATGATGCGATTGAGAATGATGCTGGGATTGATGAATGATGTTTTGCTGTTGTTGTTGTTGTTGTTGTTCAGGATTAGGTGAAGGAGAATGAGAAATACGAGCTAGCTGAGCTGCCGATATCATACGAGTTGGCGGTGCTTGAGGGGAAACAACTTGCTTTGTCAATTGGTCAAGATTATTATCAGGTGCAATCTTTGTAAAATCAATTTTAGCCAAGTCTGGGGTTGAATTGTCAGATAGGTGTCGTTGATGTTCAGCGTATTCGATATCAAAATCTTGAAGGAATGGTTCGTCCAAATCGATGTCATCAACTCGTTCTTCATGTTCACTGAACTCTTCATCAACAGGAAGTATGTTTCTCAGTAGTGAAGCGGTATCTGTTTCCACCAAGTCTTCGTCCAATTCATTATATTCATCTTCAATCAAATCACTGGAGAAATGATCAATATATTGAGAATGTACATTGCTATGAAACTTTTGAGTTGATGTTTGTTGTTTGAATACATCGTCGGTTTGCTGTTGCACTTGCGGCAATGGATTAGAATTAGATGGCTGTTGTAACACATTGGTCACAGACGTGCTTGAATGTTGTTGGAGGTTCTGTTGAACTTGAGGTTGTAATCGTTGCGATGGCGCTTGCAGTTGCGGTAATTGATACGATAAGCTAGCTGCTGTGGATCTAGAACTTACAGGTTTCACTTGATGTAGAATTAAATCACTGAATTCCTCATCTAAAGAGTTCATGTTATTCTTGGCTGCTGATTTTCGAACATCACTGTTAATTGTTTGACTGTATGAAGCAGTGGACTTTCTAATTTGTGTACTAGAGTTGTTGTTGTTATTGCTAGAAGAAGTAGTATTTCCCATTTCACGTATATAAAGATATAAATAATCTATATTCTTTTTAGCCCAATAACAAGCAAAGGGTTGGAGATTACGTGTGTGTGGGAGTTTTAAATTAACAATGGAGGTGGAAACTAAAACCAAAAAAAAAGTTTAAAATTGCTCTTAAGTCAAAAAAAACATTGAGTATTAAAAAAGCTAGATGGTTTCTAGTTAAAGAATTTAGATAAAAAAAGCTCATTAAATGATCTAAATTAGAACATAGAAAATGAACAGCTCTAAACAATAAGAAATGTGTATCCTTAAACAGGTATAAATCAGGTATGCGGCCACCTATCGTTGATTACTATTATTTATTAATTCTCTTTCAATAAAATTTTCCAGCTAAATCAACAAACAAAAAAATTACACACAAATAAATTTCTAAACTGTTCTTAATCTTTGTTCAAACTGCGTTTCGTTTCAAAGAAGAATTTGCGATAATACTCCCCTAAGCTATTCTTGGCCAGACCAATAAGCACATCATAATTAAGAATCTATATTTATTTATCCAAGCTTGTTCTAAAACTAAGTCGAGTAATACCTATACCTATTTCAATTTCTCCAGACAAATGACGAATTTCATATGGTGGAAAATAACATTTAATTTATAGGATATTGTTGCTGTTAAGATCCGTCGAACAACCAAGCATCCGCATATCCAAGCGCTCCTTCTACAGAATTTGATTTATCTACCAGGTTCCCGTTCCACAGAAATAAACTGGTGTAACAACACTCATCGGCACATTGCCAAGAATCAGTCCAAGTCTTCTTGGCCCAGGCGTAGTTTCGGGATTATAAATATTGTGATCGGATTTGTCAATTTTTAATAATTTTTTTTTATTCCAATCTACTTGTAAATATCCAACTCGATTTGTTAAAAGATAGTTTCGTTAGATTCACTACTAATTTGAAACCAAGGAAGAAATACAATTCATCTGAACAACATTAAATAGTGCTGCTATTACGATCAAAAATGTTAAGTAGGTGCTACCATGGAAAGGCAGGATGAATGCTTCATCGATTGGCGAAAATGGTTCCAACGCCTTGCAGCCCCATGAGTTGGGGGCTGTTCAAAACAACGACAAAGGAAGAATGAGAGTGGAAATACATAAGCGAATGGGGAAGCTGTCGATCGTACATGGCACTACATTTGTAGCTAGAATTTAATAACGAAGGGTCTATTCCCCTTAATAGTTGTACAATTGAGGACATATCTTCATACTTTTCGTGTGGAAACACCAATCCTACAAATTTAAGCATCTGCAATGCCCCAACAAGTGTGATTGTCTTGTACTCCTATATGAGCCTTGGGATATTCAAGAACTGGATGCTGCACTGTTAGTTTTGTCTATGCAACTCAACTTGTATAAGCAGGCGCACTATTGTTGTCAACTAAAATATTACACGTGGACGTCCCAATTACACTGCCCATGATAACATTCTGTGTATCTCTTCATTCTGGAACTTTCCAATGGATTCACAAGCTGCCAAGTATTGTTCTTCTTGATAAATCAATGAAAAAAATTAAGCGATGTAGCTATGCAAGATTCAGCAAACATTATTTATTATGGTTTCTTGGGCAATAGCTTGTTGGTGGGAACACTTCTCTTCTATTCTGGAATGCAAGGGAGAAAGGTGTAGACTGTCCATATAGTATATATATTTTGCTTTAGGAAACGATCCATTATTGCACGATATTTAGAGGATGGCTATTCTGCCACTTTTTAAAAGCGGCGCGGGCTCTTTTTTTTTCCTTTTTTCTTTCCTTTTTTCTCACACGTGATCAGAACCACCGGAAGTTGATCTGGTTTTTTAT
>JAKTZT010000186.1:0-14277 GCA_030578955.1 Hemisphaericaspora insectamans | reverse complement strand
TAAATATCTATGAAACATATGAGAAGATGCAAACCACCTATGTTAAGAATCCCTTTGCTTTAGGAATAAAATAATCTTTAGCTTTAAGAAATCCTACTAAAAAGTTTGGGATTTGAAACCCAAATAAAGATCCAATCCCCCCATCTTTTCCAACAGGAATGACAAATTGACAATTTACATCCTTTTTCTGATAATCTTTCAATTTGACTGATTTATCTTCAAACACTTCATAACACACAGTAGCTTCAAATACCGCCTTTTGAGAATATGTTAAATCAATACATGAACTATTTGCCATTTCCAATACGTCACCAACGCAGATCACATTATGGTATCCTTGGAGTCTGAGTTGTTTATCGGTGAAAATATATCCTGATTTGCTCAATACTGAAGGAGGAAGGAATTCAGTATTTGGATGGTGTTTATGAACAGGAATAACAAGCGAATATTCTTTAGTGGTTCCATCGGAAAGAATTACTGATTTATAATCTTTTCCAATAGAAACCTTTTCATTGTTGATTATTTTAACACCTAATTTGGTCAATTTCTCAGTGGCTGACTTTCTAAAACACTGATTCAATTCTGGTAATGGTGCATCATTACCAGTGTATATTTCAATAGACTTGGATTTTCCAAAAGCATATCCCAATTCACCTGCAATCTCAACACCAGTAACACCGGCTCCAATAACAGCAATGCTTTCTGATTTCTTAATGTTATTGGACATCTTGTTTAATTCCTGAATTGTATACGTTTGGTCTTGGTGATTGTCTAATTTGAAGACTGGAGTATCCATTCTTGTACCAGTCGCAATGATTAAATTATCATATTGTAAAGTTCTATCCGATTTAGTCAATCTAATTGACCGTTCATCTAAATCAACTTCTGTAACCGTAGCTTGAATGAGTTCAGCCTTGTGTTTAGAACCAGCATTTAATTTGTCTAATAATTCTTGAATACTAAAATGTACTTTGTCTGTTAATTCAGGTTCAACCAATAATCTAGGACTAGCAATATTGAAATATGTATGAGTGTTAGGAGAAACCAATGTTATCTTCAATGATAAATCAGAAGGATTCTTTGCAGTCGAGAACAAAGTCTTAAGGGCCAATATACCTCCATATGAAGCACCTAAGATTACAACATGTTTAGTATTAGCAGTCATTGTTGTTTCAGTGCTTAAAGAAGTTGCAAAGATCCATTTAACATGAATTTCGCCTATCATTTAAATAGTCGTAAATTCTTTCAAGTTTTTTTTTTTCGCGGAACGGAAATAAAAAAAAAAATGCCGCACTTAATGAGTTGGAAGCTTCCATTAATAATCATTACAAATCTAATTACAAATTTTGCAACCATTGTTAACTTAACAATGATGAGAATAATTTTTTCATTGTTAAAGCGATTTATGAGATTTTTTTCTTTTAACATTACTTCCTCAATTTGAAACTGTAAGTGGCCTCTGGATTGCAATTTGTAAAAAGGAGTTTATCTTTCTTATCCCTTATTCTTAACCTCGGAAAATTACCATTACAAATTCTTAATTCAATAGAGGGCTTAATAATATTATTTCACGAATTAAGAAATTGCCCTTTGATTCGAAGGAAACAACCAAAGTTGATAGTTTAAGGGAATTTCACAGATGTTCTGTAAATCAGAAAAGTTTACCTGTTCTTTTCCTTACATTTTTAGGTGGCCAAAAACAGTTTTATTAACAAACGAGTGAAGAGATTAGTCAACTTAGCAACTACGGAAAGCGATTACAATAAAGGAACTCGAGGATTTAATTGAAATTACTATCAAAGATCTACAAAAAAAAGTATCCTGTTACTTAAAAATCAAAAAGAAAGACACCAGTCACCTAGGTGAAGAATCCCTTTGCTCTGGAGATGAAATAATCATTAGCTTTGGCGAATCTCACGAAAAAGTTTGGCACTTGAAAACCGCATAAAGCCCCAATACCTCCATCTTTACCGACAGGGATAAGAAACCGACGATTTACATCTTTTCTTTCGTGTTGTTTCAAGATCACTGATTTATCTTCAAAGATCTCGTAATCTACGGTGGCTTCAAAAACCTCTTTTTGGGAAAACATTAAATCAATACATGAACTATTAGCCATTTCCAACACGTCACCAAGACAGATTACGTTATGATATTCTTGAAGTCTGAGCTGTTTATCAGTAAGAATAAATCCTGCATGATTTAATACCGAGGGTGGAAGGAATTCCGTATTTGGATAGCTTCTATGAGCCGGAATAACAAGTGAATATTCTTTAGTGGTTCCATCAGAAAGTATAATTGATTTATAGTCTTTGCCAATGGAAACCTTTTCATTGTTAATTATTTTAACACCCACATTAATTAATTTCTCAGTGGCGCCGTTTCTAAAAACTTGGTTTAGCTCCATTAATGGACCTTCATCACCAGTATAGATTTCAATGGACTTGGTTTTTCCATAAGTATATCCCAATTCACCTGCGATTTCAACCCCAGTAATACCAGCCCCAATAACAGCAATGCTATCTGCTTTTTTAATATTATCAACCATCTTATTTAATTCTTGAAATGAATAATCTTGACCTTGGCGGTTATCTAATTTGAAAACAGGAGAATCCATTCTTGTTCCAGTCGCAATGATTAAATTATCATACTGTAATGTAGTATCGGAGTTAGTTAGCTTTATCAATTTTGCATCTAAATTAACTTCTGTAACGGCAGCTTGAATATGTTCAGCCTTGTGTTTAGAACCAGCATTTAATTTGTCTAGTAATTCTTGAATACTAAAATGTACTTTGTCTGTTAACTCAGGCTCAACCAATAATCTAGGACTAGCAATAACGAAATATGTATGAGTGTTAGGTGAAACCAATGTTATCTTCAATGATAAATCCGAAGGATTCTTTCTTGAGAATAAAGTCTTAAGGGCTACTATACCTCCGAATGAGGCACCCAAAATTACAACATGTTTAGTATTAGCAGTCATTGCTAGTTTAAAGTAAATTGCAAAAGATTATTGAAACTAGGCGAACATTTAGCCTATTTAAATAGTCACAATTTTATTTTATTTTATTTTATTTTATTTTATTTTATTTTATTTTATTTTATTTNATTTTATTTTATTTTATTTTATTTTATTTTATTTTATTTTATTTTATTTTATTTGTTCCTTATGCAGAGCGGAAATATAAATGATCGGAGCTAATAGCTGTAGTAATGTACAGAGTCGGAGATAGTACCTGCAGCTGTCTATACCAAAGGCTTTTGGAACACAAAAAAGTTACTATTACTTGCCCTCCACGCACTCTAGTTCAAGGAGTCTATACTAAATGGTGTAGGTAGTTTATAATTATTCTTACATCGATTTTATTAAAAAATGGACAATTGACGAGGGTGTTGACTTATTCCCGCGCACTCCAAGAAAAATCTTTTCATCGGATTTAACTTTTTCGTTCACAAATTTTGCAACCATTGTTTTTTTTCACATTGAATCTGAACAATTATGATAAGATGATTCACTGCTCGGTCCACTACTGAGATTTTAAGACTCGTGGAAGAGAAACTCGAACTGAAATATTTGAGTATTCGTATGTGGGGGGTTATGGAAAAAAAAAACACTACCCCCTTTTAGTTTTAAAATCAACAAAAATATCTGGATGCACGTTTTGCCACCGCCATGTCAAACTTGATCTGAGAAAACGTACCACTTTTGCCATCTATAATTAAAAACCACACCACTGAAGTTGAGTTACTTCTCTAAAGGAGACTCATAACACACCTGTAGCCACATAATACCAATTAATAATCATTATAAATTTTGTAACGATGGTTTTTTTATCTCACAGAACCCCCAACAATATTATTTCATATTTATCACCGAGTCTTACTCCGTTGTAACCTGTTTTTAGGAAAAATCATCCGTCAGCCGTTAACTTGATCAATCAATGACAGAAAACCTTCGACTGTACCTACAGTCTTGATGCTTTCGTTTTTGCCAAACAGCTGGACATATGGGATCTCATACACCAACAAACCAGATGTAGTTTTTTCTTCCTTTCGCTCCTTTATCTTAGGCCAAGTGACTTTTGTTTGAATGGGGGCGGGTCATTGTATGATAGATGTTGGAATGGATTGGGTTTATGTTAGATTCATGCAGTGTTATTATTTATCTTGGAATTACACAACAGAATTTAGTATATCAATTGCACATTTCAGCTGAATGGCAAGAATGTACTATATATACTATGAATAGAAGGTATCTATTTTATGTGTGCAGAAATAGGCTCCTAAATAACCACGACATTTTTGGCAATATCGTGGTTTATGTCGTTACTTTTAGATTGTTGCGACATTTTTAGCAAATTATGTGCATGACATATTGAGCCGAGTATTTACTGCAAAAAGTGAGAGCCACTTGTTCACGAAAAAAAGTGAGAGCCACTTGTTCACGAAAAAAGTGAGAGCCACTTGTTCACGAAAAAAAGTGAGAGCCACTTGTTCACGAAAAAAGTGAGAGCCACTTGTTCACGAAAAAAAGTGAGAGCCACTTGTTCACGAAAAAAAGTGAGAGGCCCTTGCGCAGGTAAAGAACACAATTACCAGTTCTGAAAATATTATAATTCGAGTAACTGCTATGAGAGGTATATAATCTAGTTCTCGCGATGATTGCGATTAAACTTTATTAATACATCGCTATATGGTTGTTAACAAACTCCGGTCCATTTTTGAGAGTTTTCAATAGATAGTATTCCAATCAGTGGGTGTGGTGATTTTTTTTTTCTCAGTTGGTTGGTAAATTTTCGGAATCTTAGTGTTAAATCCAATAAAGACAACCTAAATAAGTTTCTAGGACTATATGATTTTGATAATCGCATATATGGTCAACCAAATACCTGTTCGAAGTTGAACTATTATGAGAAAGAGCATTGGAGACTAGAACAGGAAGGGCTTGATTTAAACTCCGAATAGAAGTGGTTACACTCTAGAACAGACCGAAGCAAAACGACATGGATAGTTTTTGAATTGTCGATTTGCAATTGTCTGCAAGTATAGGTTGTATGAGAGATGTTAGGCTTCACCTTAGAACCTATTTACTTATTTAGAACTTAGTTACTTACAAATCATAACTCGATCATCACTTATTACTTACAACAAAGCTTCCACTGCGCATGGTACTCTATCAATTCCCGTTAGTGGTGTGTAACTACATACAGGATCAACCCTACGCACCTCTAACAATATCGCATAATTATGGGAATGGCTAAAACTGTTTCTGTCAATAACCTAGTTTAGACATGTACAGGGTCTAATAATAAAGTTTAATCAGAGTTTCTTTTTAACAAAAAGAAAAGATAAATTATAAATTGATTTTGACTTTTTTGATTAATTACACACAATCAGCAAAATAAGACATAGTTAACCCTTTCATCTAAATGTATAGATGGGAGGGCAATGATATACAAACGTCACTCTTTTGTACAAAAAATAAAAAAGGTTTAATGATTACCAGAGATGAAGAACCACTTGTCAATTGACTTATCAATTGGAGCAGGAGCTTCATTAGTACCAGCTGGGATTTCATCAACAGCAGAAGCAGCGAAAGTGGAAGAACCGTCTAAAGTAGTGTTTGTTAAATCAATACCCTTAGAATCAGCAGATTCTCCTTTAATCAATCTTTCCCAAGCTTCAGCACATTCAGAAATAACTTCTTCGGCATATTTCTTATTCTTACATTCACCAGAGAAAGCAAATTGATTTTCTGGTTTACCATCTGGAATCTTATAAATTCTAAACCATTCATTAGTGGCTCTTAATAAACCTGGTAAATGAGTTTCAACATCTTCAATGTCATTTAATTTTGGAGCTAATGGATCATTGACATCAATAGCAATGATTTTCCAATCAGTTTCACCTTCATCCAAGAGAGCCATAACACCTAAAACTTTAACTTGTTTGATTTCACCAACTGCAGCAACTTTTTCACCGATTTCACAAACATCTAAAGGATCATTGTCACCTTTAGCCTTGGTTTCTGGATGGATTTGGTTTGGATCTTCCCAAGTTTGTGGGAAAGCACCATAATTGTGAATATAACCATGGTGTGGGAAACAGTTACGAACAAATCTCAATTTACCCTTCTTTGTATCTTGAATAATTGGGTTTAATTTTTGTTCTTTGGAGATTTCAAGTTTAGCATTGGTCCATCTTGGAACTTCAACAACCATATTTAAAATAGTTTTTTCTTCGTTGGCATATAATGGAATGTCATGGAATGGAGAAACTGGTTTACCATCCTTTTCAATATAGACCTTGTAGTCTAAAGTGTTAGCTGGAGCAACTTGACGAGTAGTGTAAGACATGTTTTTAATTGAATGATTCAATTGTTGTAGAATGGAAAAACAAGAATGAAAGAATTTCTGAAAAAAAAAATTGTGGAAATCAAAAATTCGAAAATTTTCACCAAAATTTTGATTGAGCAAGTTGAGCGTGTGTGTGTCGCTCCAGTCCTGCGTTTGTTGTATGTCAGAATGGGTCAATGTAGTGCGGTTTTTTTTTATTGTGTGTTGAGTGTGCGTTAAAGTAAAAAAAAAAATTCTTCTCCTGTCACCGGCTCCGGTAAACATTCTGTTTAATTTAATTTGTCAAAGGAAAAGTAACCCGCCCAGAATTAGAATGATAATTGAAAAATTCACAAATTCATTCCCTTTTGGAAATTAGCAACTTTTTTCAATAAATAATCATTAATTGAATTAGATACTCCAATAACATTCATTTCTGATTTACTAAATAGCATTAATCCTCTAGTTAACTCTCGTTTCATTACTGTAAACTGTTCGAATTCACCATAATTTTTCAACATATTAATAATCAATGTTACATCTCTTGAAGTAATTTGCAACCAATTAGTAGATTCTGTTTCAATCAAATAAACACCACCATAAATTAATTTACTATCATACTTAAGGTATTGTTTATAGATATTTATACCATATACATCAGAATCAAAGAATCCAATTGAAATGGTTGAGAAACTTTGATTCAACCAGGAAATGAACCTTTGAGTTAATTTATCGGGGAACCCTTTACCAGTAATCACTAAGAAGTTTGATAAGATTAAATTCTGACCTAGAAAATTACAAAAAGATTGGAATATAGCATCTTTTTCAAGTACTATGATTAATAATTTGCTATGCTTGTACGGATGGGTTATCGATAACCCCAGTCGGAAATTAATTGGGATCAATGTTGGTTGTCTAGTTTCAAAAAACCAATCACCATATACTAAACCCTTAGGCGAAGGGTGAATCTTCATATCATCTTCCAAAGACCACCCAAATGACTCTTCTACTAGCAAAGATAATAAATCCTTGCAAATGGATTGTTTATGTTGAAACAAACCAACATCTTGATAGTAGATATCTCGAATTGTTGTGATTCTATTTTGTTGCAAATGATTAATTAACAATTTAATGATTTTTATAACAGATGTAAATTTGAGTAATTCATTCTCGTTTGAACTGAATTGATGTAAGTATAGTGATTGTTTCTTTCGGGATAATTGGTTGTTTCGATGGAGTTTAAATGTTATGGGCTGGAATGTGTCAAGATTTTGCTTAATTTGCAACCAAATATTTTCAAGTACTTCAAGTTTTGTTCTAAGAGCAGATATTTTAGTTTTCGAGTTTGCTTTTACAAAAAAACAGAAGGGTTTCTTTTTATTACTTACTTTTCAGCTTCATCAATAAGTTCAATAATAGCTGCCTTCATTATAAGGGCTTTTCACTGAATAGTTATGAGTGGAGGAGTGAATGTTTTAATAATCAAAAAAAAAAACAAGAAAAATTTATTGAGTTGGACAATGTCGCTGTTTGCCAATGTCGCGCATTTTGGTTGAAACAAGGGGCGGGGGGCTGTGAGTGCTGGATCACCCAATAAACAAGTTAGTATAATAAAAATACCTTTTTTTTTAACTCAAACTTCTCATGAATCGTAAAAGACAATACCTTCACTTTTACTTATGAGAATAGCAAATTACGAATCAAAAAAAGTGATGATGTCATTGGTTCGTAATTCTGTTCTCTATCTCTATCTCCCACACAAAAAAGAAAAAGTAGATCTGCCAAATTCACGCACTCAAAAAAAAAACTGAGACCAAAAAAAGAGCAAAACTATAAATATGTAGAATTTAAAATCTTTATTTTACTTCACTATCCCCCTTTTTTCCCCTTTCAAGAAGAAGTTTTAGACACCTTTAGAGTAGATTAGATTACCTAGCCATGCCAACAATATATACACAATACGTTAAGCGTGCCGATGGTAATGATTGGGCAGGAAATGCCAGATGGGCATTCTTTGTCATATTTGTAATAATGATTATAATTGTCTTGATAGGAACATTTAGAGTCAACAAAAGGCGTATGGCACACGGTTCACAACCATTATATGGTACAAGTTGGATGACTCCACCATCATATAGACAATCGCAAAATCAATATGATCAACCTGATCATATACGTGATCCCGATTTGCCCAGTGCATATGTTCCTCAATATACTGAAACCGCAAATGAATACGATATGGGGTATTATGATCCCCAAGGTAACTTCCATCCAAACCCAAATGCAAAATCAGCTATTCCACATCCACCTCAAGCACATCAAAGAACTGGTAGTGCGACTACGGGAACCGGCGCAAGTCCTTTACAACAAAATCTGCCGCCATCACAATTAGCCAATGATGAGCTTCATAGTGACAGCGATGATGACATGTATAGACCTCCTCAAGGTCCTCCTCCAGGAGCGGCAGGCGTTCGTACAACTACAACCAATACTCCACCTACGATAAATGTCACTCAGACAAGTCCCCATAATAATAATTATTAATTACAACAGGTAAAAACAGTTTACACCACCTGTCAGACAATCAAAAGGACAAAGTCATTCATTTGCTTACTGGGCTTATCATATTCCACTAGTCGTTCAGAAATGTTGCCGATACTTTCCGAATCTAATTTGAAGAAGTGTTGGTGTGGTGCTTTTCAAATTGAGGGGCTAGTTGTGGTGGTGGGACTTAGCCCGGTTTTTTTTATGTTGTTCATTATTTGCAAATTCATTTCGAATTCTTTCCTTGTTAAACAAAATAGCTTGTATTATAAGTTTGAAATATGGTCATTTAGATAGTAGTAGAATTTAGATAGGTTTATTAAATACCCCCCATGTTCTGTGCAAATGCTCGCTGTAATGACGTAATTTCGAACTCAGATGAAAAGCCTCTTTAGATCTTGTGCGAATTTACATGCATTACTACAGAGCTAGACCCTCCCATTCGAATTGGATGATCTTCACGTATGGTATATGCACAGGCTTAGAGTAATTGAGTAGAACAGAAAATCCTTACAAATGTTTTGATTTGAAACTCTCAAGGTAATTTGGAATAACATTGTTACACACAGCCTTTTTGTCTTGAATACTGTTCCTCTAAATCCACCAAAACGCTAAACTAACCGAAAAATAATGAGCCTTGTCGTAAAAGAAATTAAAGGGTACGATATACAAAATAACTTGCTTTCTGATAAGCTAGATCAAATTCCATGAATGATATCATTGATACAAAAGAAAAGCATTATCATCAGTAGATGACTTCGCAAAATAGTAAACTCAAAGCCGCTGTTTAAAACTAATGAAATTCTCATTTTTAGCTTGAAAGGGAGACACGCGACATATCCGTCAAATAGCTAAAACGACAAAAAAGAAAAAAAAAATAAAGAGAAAAAAATTAATGTATGGTGGAACAACTATAAATCATTTGCAATTGTTAGACAACCCCCTTTTTTTTTCTTCTTCAAACAATTAATTAATTATTATAAATAGACAGTGAAATTATCAGATTTCTCCATATTTAAATTGTAACATCTTCCCATTGATATAATTCAATTGAAGACTTTTTTTTCTTCACTTATAAAGTCTTAAATACAAGTTGAGTTAAGGCTGAGGAGGGGCTTCATAGAAAGTAGTTACAAAAATAGGAAACATAAAACGAACTTATCAGCAACTTCGCACCCAATTTAAAAAATTGAAATCTTTTTGTGGGGAAAAATCACCCATCACCATACACTTTACATCATCACTTGTTTAATTTTATAAAAACGATGCACATCACTAATAGATCAAAACCTCCAACAGTTATCTTATCAAAAAGAGATGGAACAACTGGCGCAGGATATATATTCCTTGCCACTTCACTAGGAATAATATTAATAACTATCGTAGCTGTTTTATTCCATACCAACCGGAAACGGAAGTGTGCAGGAAAAGCAGCAATTTATGGTACAAGTTGGATCCCATTGCCTTCTTATCGTCAATCACAAAATCAATACAATCAACCTAGTGTAAGGCAACAAACTCGCGACCCAGAATTACCCAGTAGTTATGTTCCGACCTATTCAAAAACTACCAATGAAACCGATTTAGGATATTATGATGAATCAGGAATATTTCATCTCAATCCAAATGCAAAGGTACCATTCCCACCTCCAATACATCAAAAGGAGTTTAGCATAAGTAGTAACAATAGTGGAGATAGAGTAATGGTAAATAGTATTACTGGAAGTGATGAGATGAGTAATCATGATAATTTGACTTTGGTTGTCAGTGATGAAAATGATAGTGAATTGGAGAGTGTAACTACCCCACCACCACCTCCTTCACCCCCTCCATTCTCGGCATTACCTATATCTTCAATGCCTGGAGCGTATGATGAGAGTCTGAGTTCGGAAGCAAGTGTTTCGCCACAACAAGGGTAGTAAAAAAAAACAGAATGTTCTGGCGAGCAATGATACGGGGACAAAAACTTGCTAGGGTAGTTTATGGTTTTGTATACATGATTATGATCGACTTTAAGAGTAATGTGTGGGTTTAATAGATGCTAATTTCTTGTCCTCAATTTACAACATTTCCTATTTATTTTCTATTTAATTTATTTATATAAGTATTATAATGGCAATATTAATGAATTATCAAACGTGTACGAATTCGTCACACCACTCTCGAGTACCATGTGGCATATTTTTTGCGCCAAGCATTATCAAGGGACCAACTCGAACAATCTGTTCTTGGATCGTTCTCTGGGTTGCTTAAAGGGTCTTTATTTTTCTTGTTACCCCGAATTAAGACTTTTTTTTTTGCACCCATTTCAAATATAGTAATAAAGTTATTAAAAAAAACATTAAATTAAATAAACATATAATTAAGAAATATTAATACCAAGACACATAAACAAAACCTTAAATTCTAATAAATTCTTCATTATCAGGATGTTCACCACCAATCACAATACCCGCCTTCTCATCTAATCCAGCATAATCATCAACCACTTGTACATTATATGCTGCTGCCTTTTGTTTTTCAGCATCACTAATACCCATTTGATCCTTAACTATCCAAATCTTACCCATCTTATCATATACATTTGGATCGTCATATGCATGACGCAAAAATTCTTCATTATATTCGACATAATTGAAATATGAATCTGGAAGAATATTTCTCAATTGTTCAAAAGTTTGTAAATGGGGTTGCAAAAATGTCTTGAACCAATTAACAGTCTTCTTTGGAGCTTCAGACACCGGCGATTTATCATCATACGTACCATCTGCATGCAACATATTCTTGGTTGAATTGTGTGTATTGACGTTTGTGTTTGTATCTGACAGATCTTCCTCATCTTTTCTATGATGGGTTGATAAAGTGGTGGTTTCATTATATGGATGTTCAGAAAGATCTTTATTGGGGATAACTTGAACTTTACTTCCATCCACTTCACCTGCTTCACCGCTTGAAGGACCTTGCCAGTATTGTTCACCAGTTTGTTTGATTTCAGCTGTTCCTTGATCTTTAGGATATGAATAACTAGTGTTCCCACTAGCTAATTTAATAGCCGATATTGGGACAGTATCAATCAATGGCATAAATCTACGGCCAATCCAAAATCTTGCAGCGATACTTACAATTATAATCACAGCTTCTAATGCCACAGAAACCCAATTCTTACTAAACACAAATATAGCAGTTATCCACAATTGAGCCAAGAAAATACCAGTAAATAATTGAAGTAATGAAACAACATAATTTCCACCTCTTGCATCATGAACATTTGGTCGTAAAACATAAATCAAGGTATATATAAATGTAAAATAAAACAAAATAAATGCAATTGAAGTAAAACCTAAAATCAAAGGTGCCAATACGGAATATGCCAATGCAATAACTGTCAATAATTGGAAACCAGGATATAAAGTAGAAAAATCAGGCTCACCTATAGTATTTGCTCTAGTCCACTTCTTTCTTGGAGTACCATCTAAAATACGGCCTAAAACATGCGACAAGATTAATGGAACCAATTGTAACAAAACCCCAGAACTGATAGTTAAACCTTGCAAGCATAAATATGAAAAATAGAAATTAACCGAAGTTGGGAATTTTTTAGATAAACTCCTTAAAGCTGAATCCGGTTCATTAACAATTTCAGTAACAACAGAAGCAGCAGATGAACCCAATGCAACTGCAAGAAATACATTTACAACTTGAAATGCAAAATACCAAGATTGACAATATCGATTAACTTCTTGAACAGTAATACATCCACTAAATTTCCCCATGAATTTTATAAATGGAGGTACCAAGGACATCAACACGGCTAATAAAATAACTGGGAGTAAACCAGTAATTAAACCTAAAAGTTGTTTTGGTAAATTATTAATAAATTTCAACCATGGAAGTTTTTCAATCAAGAAGTTAATATTTGAAAAAGAACCAACAACAGCAACAGGAATACACCAAAAGATAATTGTGGCAGTTAAAATACAAGCAGCAATTAATCTCTTTGTCCATCTTGTTGAAGTCTTCAATTGCAAGTTTTTCCAAATAATATCATCAGGAGCAACACCAACAATTGCTTTTGTTCTTGTGAAATCAGAATTGTATGGAATAGCTTGATAAGCTCGTTGTAATTCCAATTGAGTTGGGAATTCAATGAAAACTGCAGGTAACTGTTGATTACTTTCTAAACCGGCTTGTTTAACTTCAATTTCTTCATTTAATTCATGTAATCTCTTTGGAGAATAATCTAAAGTATCAACTTTCTCACCAACCAAGAATTTCAACTTATGAGTTGGACGTTTCTTTAAATATTGATTAATATCATTTTCAGGTTCTGGAACTGGTTCATTCTTTTTAATTAACTTATTTTTCAACTTGGTTGCTTTAATAATAACTTTATTCAAAGTTCCTTCATATTTATTACTCAATTTAGTTCTTTCTTCAACTTGTTTAGCCAATTCTTTATAATCTCTAGAATACCAAAACTTACTAGCCTTGGGGAAATATCCTTTCAAAGTGCTATCATTTAATAATGTAGTATCCAATTCAGTTATTAATAAGGTTCTTGAACTCAACATAGAATCATACAATGGAGTAGTTTGTAAAGCATGTCTATAAGTAACATAATAAACCAATTCACGATAAATCAAAAATATAACCAAAGAAAACAAGATCCAAGATAAGAAAACATGAGCTAAAGCTCTCCATTTATTTCTAACATTTGCAAATGATAAAATATCAAATCCTCCAATAGGTGACCCCGGAAGTTTATTATTACCATTAGTAGCATTAACTGGAAATAAAATTGGCCAAGTGATTAAAACACCAATTAAACAAACACATAAAAATTCAAATAAAAATCTTAAAAAGAAATATCCATCAGAACCGGCACGTTGAATAACAAACGATTGAGGTTGTTTCAAAAGGTTAGTTAACCAACTAAAAGCACCATCTGGAGCTGGATCAGTTTGTAAATCTTTAGGTAATGTTTTAACTACTGATTTTGGTTCATATACCCTAGTTTGTTTCTTTCTAATCGCCAAGAATATACCAACAAATATAGCAGCAACTATTAATGTAGGAATCAAAGTTGATAGAAATTGCGATACAGATGAATTGGTAGTTTGAGGGCTACTACTGTCTGCCATGATGTAATTGAGTGTTTAATAAAAGACTTTTATGTGTAAACTCTACTTTAGTTAAAGATTGGTAAATAAATTGTTGTTAAGAGATGGAAAAAAAATAGATGAGGGAAATTATTTTGCTACACCCTTTTGTGTGTATTTATATAAAAAAAAATAAAATGTTTCAAAAATGTGAATTGTTCTTTTGTTTTAATTGTGAAAAGGAAGCAGCTTTTTTAAGACGTTATACTTAAGCGTTAGAAGAGGCGCAACTCAACATA
>JAKTZT010000184.1:0-16858 GCA_030578955.1 Hemisphaericaspora insectamans | reverse complement strand
ATCACCGAATCCAACACATTCCTCTATTAGGCTGTCCCAACTACTGCTACCAAGTTTTATGTTTTCATTTTTATATTGCTTTTTCGGTTGGCGAGGTTTTTCTTCTCATCTGGTTCATGTTTTGCTAACAACTGTCTTCTTCGATTATAACCCGGCAATTTATTATCTCCCCATGTGTACCAATATGTAGTTAGATATAGTGAGTACATGTAGTAAGTGAAAAAAAATGGCATGTTCCCCCTCTGAAAATTTGCACCCAACTCGACACAATTTAGTGAAAAATTAGACCTGGGTGTGAGAAATAAGCCGGGTAACGTGATGCTTAACAACATAAAGATGTGAAAAATTTTCAACTTTTTTTTTGGATGTTTTTTCACTCTTCTCTTTTTCTTCTTCTTCGTGCGGCAGCCAGAACTATTACCGTGTTGCTTGTCATTTTCAGATATACCAACGAGTTGGCGAGCGTCAAGTTCCTGGCGAGAGTAACATCCGCAGTAAAATGTGGACCCTTTTAACGATCATCTTAATGCCCTTTCATTTTTTTTGAATCTCATATCTTTTTATCTTTATTGATGGAAGCTATATGGAAATTAGTGAGGGCTGGTAGATCAGACATTATTGTAAAAAAATACAAGAAAACAAGTTCTATATATCACTAAAAACTATTCTAGTCTTTGAGCCATCTTACTACTGATAACATCATATTTGCCATAACTCCAACAATAACAGAATTTGTTCTAGTTGGGTTAAACATGGTTGAATCAATAAGTATAAATACGATTGCATTCGCTCCTAGCATCAACCCTATTAAAACTCCAATTAGAAGGTCTTCATTTATATTCGCATCGCTTAAGTCTAACAGGGGTTGTGGTACTTGCACTTGTTGAAATTGATCTGGTTGAGTATTATCTTGTTGATTAGAAGTTGAACGAGTGGTATCTGCATCCCCTGTGGCAGTATTGGAAGTTGATTCTATCCAACGTTCTTCTAATTGACGTAATGCTCGCTGTCTAGCTTCTTCTTCTTCTACATCTCTGATTTCACTGGAGCTTGACCTATTATGTATCAATTCAGTACCATAAATCAGATAAAATTGACGTCTTAATTGATTTATATCCTCCTGACTAAATCCTTGTTGTAATAAACGATCAAATCCAATCACTTCTGGTGTGGTTGAAACCTCTTGTGGTCTATTATCTAGTTGATTCTCTTGTCTGAATTGATCACTCGTTAGCTTTTCTCCAATGACACAGTGAATATATATCTTCTTCTCATCATTTTCATCATCGTCATCGTGTCTTTTTAATCTCGGTTGAAACACCTCCTTCTTAAAATCGGTATTTTCATTAAGTACGCGACCATTGTAGATCAATCTTAATCTATTCTGAGAACATTGTCGTACTTTATTTCGTATAGTTGACTTTATCCAACTGGCATTGACAAGTTTATTAATGTCATCTTTATCGAAATTAATTGATAATGGAATGGATAGATCTGCAACTTCTTCGGTTGCGGTTAATGAATTCGTGAATCTTATTATTAGAACAAATTGCATTGGGTTGAAAGGGCAAATTCTGTCTTAGTAATTGTGTATAATTTGGTGGCAATTTTACCATTGAAAAAAAAAATATTATGTGCGGAGGCAGTTTAAACGAAAATAGCAAAAAAACAAAGAGAGATGGCACGCTTATTTGAATTGCGATGGCGATAAATTATTTATTAACTCTGCGTATATATATATATACTGGTGGAGATAGCGATAAATAAACTTGCTTCCATTTCTATTTCTTCTTTTTTATTCCGTATATTAATTTACAGTTTCATTTTTTTTTTGCAAACAGATCATAATGTCAGCATCATCGCCATCATCTCAAACCTCAATTACAGCAACTGAACCCGAAGAAATCCCACTCACTCAGCAAGAATCTGGTTTCAGATATGCAGCCTATGCAAATAGAATTAGAACTTTATTAGTTGCTTCTCATAGATATGTAGCCTATACTTCCGATGTTGGAGAATCATTCCGTCCAGTTGCTCATCCATATCTTGTCAAATTTGGTTATTCCATTTCTTGGTTATACATACTTGGGGATGTTTCTTATGCAAGTTGGATAACTAAACGTAAGGCAGAAGGTACATTTGTGCCTGGAATTAAACCTTGGGATCCAGTACCTGCACCAGATAAAGAAGCTTCACAAACATTTGTTCAATCACATAGTTTAGTTGATTCTGATTGGAGATTGGCTGCTTTAAAGAGAGGTATTTTTCAAAGTATCGCTTCTATGATGTTACCCGCTTTCACTATCCATTCTGCTGTTCGTTATTCTTCATACTTGTTTAAGAATACTGGTGTTAAGGTCTTACGCTCTTATGGTCCTGTTGCCATTGGGTTGGGTATTGTGCCCTTGTTACCTTATGTATTTGACGAACCAGTTGAAAAGGTAATCGATTGGGCATTCGAAAAGGGAGAGGAATACTACACTTTAGCCAATAAAACTAAACTCGAATAAGCTACCCCCGCTGACTTTTTTTTGTTTTATTTTTAAAAATCATATGCCCCCTACATACACGTCTTCATAAAATTGTCATAATACATGTAAATATATATTGTACGATTGTATTTTCTTTATCTCTTTGAATAGTTTAATGTACCACATTTCTTACATGTTCTTGCATCCATATCTCCATCAAAGTTAACAATTGCATCCTTGATTTGAGTACCCAAGTCGGTCAAGTAAAATTCCTTTTCGCAAATGATATTTTGACATTTAGAACAGTACCATCTAACCCTATCATTAACCCCCTCGGGTCTATCTTGTTCAACGACTATACCAATGGTATCCTCAAAACGACATGGGTTATGAGGGACATTTCCAGGTAAAAGGAATGAATCACCTTCATGAATGAAAACATCCTTAAATTCACCATCATCGACGACTTTCAAACACATTGTACCTTTCAATTGATGGAAATACTCAGGAGTTTGGTTGATATGATAATCACTTCTTTCATTGGGTCCCCCGATTATCATGACAGTGAACCCACCACGATGAAGACAGTAGTTGTTCACGGGTGGTTTTAAGAGATCTGAATTTTCTTCAATCCACTTCTCAATGTTGATAGGAGCACCAAGAGCCATTGTTAGTTATAACTGTGTTGAATAAGAAATGTTGCTAATTAGTTGTCTGTGAATGAAAAAAAAAAATTTTCAGATCTTATTATTCGTTATCACCAGATGTTAAATTGATGAATTTTTTTTTTTTTGGTGATACGACTCGGAACGACGATCCGTCAATCACACCACAATTCTTGCTACTCTCTATCTAACTGCTAAAAATTCCTAGATGTAAACGTGGCAAAATGTCCTAAACAACCTTGATTAATAAAACACACTTGCAGCCATGGAACTTATCCCAAACAAGTAAAATATAAAAGTCAAAAAAAAAAGCTTCCCCACCAGGAGTCGAACCTGGAATCTTCTGGTTCCAACCGAGAAGTGGTTACGAAATCGTAGCCAGACGCCTTGACCATTGGGCCATGAGGAACGAAGCTTTTCAAAAAAAAAATTCCGGTTTTTTATACTTTGCCATTTGAAAAATTAATTTCATGCTTTCCGATTGGAATTTCATAGGTTTGTACCTTTAATCGTACTCTGGCATGTAATTGAAAAGGAATTATATGGTCCAATTTCTTATTTTAAGCCTCTGGAGAAATCTATAGGGTTTTATAAATTTTAATATTTTTGTAAAAAATTCAGGTAAACTAACCTGTTAGATGAACAAAGTTGATTAGATTATGCACAGAATGAAATTTCTACAAGTAAAAGGCAGAGAGAGGGTCATTACAGAAATGCACCAATGATGCTCACTTGTATATTCCTCCAGCACACAAAATTTTGTTGAGAAAGTGATTTTATTGTTTTTTTGGGAAGAAAATGGCTGCAAAAAAATGAACTCTTGAAAACCAGCACAGCCTTTTATTTGAACAAAGCATACTATTAGATGTACATTATATTTTATGTATTAAAACTTTATCATTTATAAAAAGAGTTTAAAAGTTCGAAGAATATAAACTGGCTTCGTCAAATACAACACCCTTAAAAAACTTTAAAGATTATTTTTTTGATTATCGACACAATCAACACTTCTATTGTCAATACTACCACTTGAAGTATTTTCATAATTTTCATCCATCAACTTTTCAGCATCTTTCATTCCTTGTTCGAAATCAACCGTAAAATATAAAAAGATAGAAATAGCGACTAATATTAAATTTGGTAAAAATGGCATAGAAACATTCCCTGTTCGATCTTGAATAGTAGCATTTGCTAAACCACCAATCCAACCAGTTGCAATTCCCAACATGATTTCCAATCCAAAATATTGTGCTTCGTCTCCTTCGGGCAACAAACTTGAATAAACACATCTATTTAAGGACCTCAAAGCAGAACTAGAAGCAGAATAAAATACTTCGAAGACCCAAAATTCCCAACGATGTTTGAACCCAACACTTGTATGAGAATTTATTCCCAAACAACCCCAAAAATTAGAAAAGAGGGAAAAAAACAAGAATCCATAACCCCATGTCTTGATATTGATTCCTACTCTGGGATAAAGAAGCATCCAGGCTATTGAACCTATTGAAGCTGTAATATAGGATACAAATGTATATATTGTATACTCTCCATCTGAACTACCAAGTCCTAATGTACTTCTAAATAATAGGACAAACAAATTCATGAAATTTGAGAAACTCACATTCCATATAACCCAGGATATACAGAACTTGAAAGCATTTGGAAATTTTCTAACCTCTTTCAACAACTTAATAAACCTCTTAATAGATAATAATAAAAGAAACTCTCTTTTTGGTTTTTCTTTTCCCTTTTCATTAGGGATAAACCATCCTGAAATTAGTGCAAACACTATTGTCATACAACCCGCAATAGTGATTGCCAATAAGAAGTTATGGTAGCCGTTTGCCATTGGAGTTCCTCTTCCATAACTGATTATAATTCCAATTAACAATGCAGTAATCCCGCCAAGGTTTCCCAAAAATATCCCCATGACTGAAACAACAGAACCTCTCTTTAAAATCATTTCTTTCCGAATATCTTCAGCAATCGTACCTTTTGGACTAGCAGAAGCTCTCATAAAATTGGGAATGTAAGAACCTTCAATAATCTGATAAATAGAGTCATCTATTCCTAGTAAAATATAGAGGGTAGTGACAGCTTTTAACGTAGGATAGTTTGTTCCCGTCAATGCAGCAAATGGTAATGCCAAAATCCCATATAAAAAGATAGACCCAATCAACAAAATCTTTCTATAATTTGAATAATCTGCTATCCCCATTAAAAACAACGTAAGAACTCCTTCAATGGCAGTAGTGATTGCCCTAACATATAACACATATGAAGTGCTATTAACTGTGCCAACACCAAATTTTACATAACAATC
This sequence comes from Hemisphaericaspora insectamans, assembly GCA_030578955.1. Taxonomy (NCBI): domain Eukaryota; kingdom Fungi; phylum Ascomycota; class Pichiomycetes; order Serinales; family Debaryomycetaceae; genus Hemisphaericaspora; species Hemisphaericaspora insectamans. The sequence continues at coordinate 11,399 of JAKTZT010000184.1, read as the reverse complement.
GGTTCCTCTAAGTTCACACGGACCACCACTACTTGAACGTCCAATCTGATTACCAATGGATTGGATAACTGCAGGAACATACGTTCTGGTCATAGAGGCAACAGGTCCGGTACTATAGCATAGTAACAACCATGATCGGTAGATTCTTTTTTTATTCCACACAATTTCTAGCTTTTGTTCTATCTCCCGAGTTTCAACAGATTCATAATTTGTGCTCTTTCTCGCGGAATCCACTTCGAGAATGCTAGATGAAGGGGACATTACAATCAAAAAAAATAATGATATAAGGGAAATTGCTTAAGAAAGAAATCTTACACTAATGTGTGGTTTTATAGGTTTGTTTTCGGATTCAAATCATTTCAGAATTTGCAAAAACTTTTAACTGTGAAATATAATTAATAGTATACTGAATTGGGGAAAATTATATGCTCAAGTTTACTATTTTTCAGTAGCATTGAAATACATATGGGAACTTAAATAAGCATAGTTTTCTCATCTTGTTTTTAATCTCTGAGGACTATTTATGCCTAAGTGAGTTTCAATTGCTATAAATAGTAGAGAATAATAAAACCATTAGATATATTCTAAATGATTTTTACTTACAACATTGATTTTTCTATGTTGAAAAGTATTTGAAGCATCATCGAATAAGGGTTGTTTATTTATACTATATTTGAATAGGACGTCATTTTGTAATTATAATTAAATTAAATAAAAATATTGCAACTACGCGGCGCACCTAAATAATAATTTAACCTAAATGCTTCAAGCAACTATTTATGTTGCTCATAATCTCTTCTCCAATCAGGTCCCCATCTTAACAAAACGAATACAAAACCAATACCAATTAAGTCTAACAACCCGAGACCGGTAAAGCACCACCCAAATCCCATCTTTTCAACTAACTTATCAATAATAGCTGAAGATATAGCCGCAGCAATATTTCTGAAAAAATTACCAATGGCAACATTCGTGGCCGGTTGGCCAGTACAACATTCAGTTAAATAAGTAGTGTTTGCTACAAATACCCATGTCATACCAAACCCAGTTAGAAATGTAAAAACGAATACGCTAGAGACATGTACATGAAAATGAACTGTCCATGCATAACCAATTACCCCTGCCATAGAAATGACTAAACCGAAGATTTGTAATGAAAATCTTTTCTCGGGTATATATAAGTCTGGTTTTCTCTTAATCATCCTTGCCCTCATCTTATCAGACAACCAACCACCGATAATTGAGCCTGCAACCATTGCAATCCCTGGACACAAATACGAGACACTTGCTTGAATCTTTGTAAACGAATAGCGGTTTTGTAAGACTTGGGTAAAGGTAACACTAACCCCATAAAAAGTCGCAAATAGTATACCACCGTTGATCGAACAGAGCATAACTGGTTTATACTTAAAAACCTTCCAGTAATTCTTCAAGCTAGGTTTGGGTGGTTTTAGAAATCTTGGATTTTCTTCTACAATCTTAGTTTGCCAGATTTTTGGTTTAACAAAAATAGATGTTCCCACATAACAGGAACAATCTCCAACTAAATATCTTAAGGTTTCAGGTAAAAAGAACAAAATAATAACATAAACAATAAATCCGAGCAATGCTAAGAACCCGAAGATCCATCTCCATTCACCACCACCTGCAATAATGGAGAAAATAGGGCCCAAGATGGGACCAAGTTGAGGCCCCAACATGAAATACGAAATGGCCTTGGCTCTATTCTTTGGTTCGATAATATCAGCTACTGTTCCGGCACCAACAGACATAACACTAGAAGCTCCAAATGCCTGCACAATTCTCAACACATAAAGTGCCCCAATGTTGGCTGGAACAACAGCTAAAAGTATATTGGCAATAACGAAAAATACCAAAGAGATCAAATACAATACCTTTCTCCCCCCAAAGTCAGCCCAGCTAGCCCATAATAATGGAGCAAAGGCAAATATAACCATGAATACTGAAACTGTACCATTGATGGCACTAGTTGAGGCATCAAAGACCTTTTCTAACTCTGGTAAGATAGGAATGTAGATATTTCCTGATACAGGTCCCAAAAATCCAGCTAATGTCACAATAGCAACAATGAAACTTTTTCTTTTGAATGATAACGCGCAGTAATCTACAGGATCTACCTTTGTATCAATGGCCGATTCCCTCTTCAGGTCAATTTGCGTCTCTGAATCATCATTCTTATCAGCAGCAGAAGCAATCACTGTGTCCAGACCTTTCTCAGACATTGTAATGGGGGATGATTTTCACGAAAAGTACTATAGAAAGGGGTGGTGTGGATTTTATTCTAAATAACGATTTTGAAGAATAAAAGAAGTGCCTTTTAAGCCATATGAAGGAATATCGCTAAATTGCCTTGTTCAAGAAAGAAAGAAACTACAGTAATGACTATTCTAGAAACATAGGTATTGTTCTATCTAATAGTTTTTTTAAAGTTAAACGAGCTCATTGTAGATTTGTTATTCCTTCCTTCTATCGTTTAACATTGAGCAATTTACTGCAAATATATTTTTCTCCAAGCTTGTTTAAACTTATTGTGTATAATTGAGCAAACTAATGTGCAAACAGTGTGTGCATGGTGGTGGTGGTGGGGGGGGGGGTGTTGAACCATATAGTCAAAAAGGGAGTTATCCCTCTAGTTGCAAGAAGGAAGTATGTGATATTAGCTATATGGTTATTTTTCATAACAAGAAAAGAATACATTATTATATGGTTTAGAAACTTACTAAAAAGAAAAATTAGTTGCTAATTAATCTTCTCAAATTTAATTCTCAACCCCATGGGAGATATTGGGCCTGCAGGTGTTAACTTATCACTCCAAGCGTTGTCCAATGAGACATGGTATGTCTTGACAAGATTTAAAATAAACTCTTTAACTTCAAAAAGCGCAAATTTCTCTCCCAAACACGCTCTCTTTCTGCCATGAAAAGCAGGGAGCCTTGCAGAACGTTTCGCCTTTGAATAATTCGAATTAATTTCATCCAAAGTCGAGCCCCATCTTTCGGGCTTAAATTGATCTGCATCGTCCCCCCAAACTTTTCTATCCCTACCAGTGGCAAGATTGTTGTACCCAACATAAACCCCTTTAGGTATGACTATGTCTTTTCCTAACACGGTAGTTCTAGTCGTGCATCGATTAATAATTTGACCTAATGGGGGGTACATTCTCAAGGTTTCATATATCACAGATTGAAGAAAAGCTTGATTCTTGTCAGAATGCCTTCTAAGCGAATCTTGCACTTCTTTGTGCTTCGATACTACGTACAATAAAGAAAGCATCAAAAGCAAAGGATTTTCATGACCTGCAACCATCAAGATGACGGCATTATCTAAATATTGCTTCTCTGTCAATTTTTCGGTAACTAGAGCGTCAATCAATTTGGTGGCGCCACTGTTGGCAAGTTCTTTCCTATGCTCATCAATTAGCTTTTGGCCATACCATCTTCTAAACCCATCAACTTCCCGTTTTGCTTTAACCCTGCTAGGAATCGGAAACTTATCAAAATAAGGAAAGTTCAAGTAAAATGGATTGAAAATTTGCAGTTTGACATATTTTATTTTTTGGTGCATGATTGAAGGCGACAGTTCAAGGGCCTGAAAATCTACGCCAATTATTGCTTTTCCTACATTTTGTAAGGAATATCTTTGAAGAAGATCAGTTACAGCAAGTATGCTATTTGTTTTAGTCTCTTGTTCTATAATTTCAAGTAACTTTTTGGTATTTTGATAAACTGGCTCAATGTCTGGAAATTGAATGCTTTGAGCCACAACATCTCGGTACAATTTCCATAATTCACCATGTGCACTGATAATATTATCCCCTGTATAATCTGCCAATACAGATCCTGGAATCTTGATATGATTACCGCTCTTTGCATATATATCTTCGTCTTTGAAAACAGCGACCAAGTACTCAGGTTTGGATATTAAGATATTCCACCGAGATGCAAAATAGATTTTTACTGCACCATATTTCTCCAACTTTTCACGGAGATAAATATTGTAGATTTGTTTTTGATCTAAATTTGTATAAGCACCAAGGAATGACACATAAAATGGGATAGTGGGAATGTTCTTGGGGAAATTTAAGGGCGGAAATATTATTTCTGCAATGGTGTATATAAAGTAAGTACATATTGCAAGAGCAATGTATTTTAGTATTTGCAGAAGCATTCTTGTTTGCGATCTAATAAACCTTGGAATAAAATCGAAGATTCTGGGTATTATTTCAATCCTTTTAACAAGAATCGGATCATCTATTAGTGTTACTAATAACCTTTAAAGATTTCCATCTTAGTCTTATTCATTCTTTTAGATATTTAAAAGTCAAAAGATTTCAATGTTAAAACTAGGAAATTGTAAAATGCTCTTTGTGTAAACGAAACGATAGAAAATTGCTCAAAACCTAAAAGAGTTGGAAGAAATTTAAGTCTTTCCCCATTTGCGTAAACTCGCATGATTTCAACTACTAAATGCATCTGCAAGTTGTTCCAGAATAGTTTAAGGGATCTAAAAAAAACCGATTAGTTAATCAATAAAGCAATGCTAGCAGCCTAGGCTGAATTGCACTTTCCCCAAGCATGTAGCGCCTGCATCCAAAATGGAAACTGTTAAAGGTACACTTTCTTGTTGTAAGAAAAAACAGATCTTGAATGCACATAATATCGCTTAAATTTGTATCTTAACGATACATTTACATTGAAGTAAATTTTCAATTTGGCAGTTTTGAGAAATTTGATGTATAAATTAACTGCAAATTCTCTGCTAATTTGAACATCATGCTTTAGCGCTCTGACATTAACCGTTAAGTTTTTTCAAGAATGGAATCATCATCTAACATATCTTTGATCTCAAACTCCAATAGTAGTTGCACTACCGTTAGCGATGAATTGGATTTCTTAGAACGCAAGACCACCTATGAATATATCAGATTGCTTTATACTCGTAACGATAGTGAATTTTTAACTTTCCGTACCTTCAATGGTTTAAAAATTGACGGGATCTTTGATTTTATTAAGAAACATTCTAGTAACAGAATATATCACCAATCTGGCTTGACTCAATTATCAATTTCTGACGAGTTTTTTGTTTGGGAGTGCCTTTCAGTTGACAGAGTCTGGAATGGTGTGATTACTATTCAGTTCAGCATCACTGATTTTGAACTTTGGTTTATTAACTTGTTGTTAGATCTGTCAAGAATGAAATATGATACTTTGCTTTCCTCGGATTATTCAATTTATACTAAGTTAGTCTCTGATATATTTGTTAAACAATTAAAACATACAGTTGAACATGATCAATGGGAATTGGGAGGAAGAGAAGTTTTCAATAGAGGGGTTGACTTTTTCACTTCCCGTTGGCAACCATTAGAATCCGTTTTACCTGCTTTTCCATGCAAGTCTTCTAATGTCGAGAAGGTGGCTGGCGATTTGCCCGATAAAGGAGAAGAATTGGCTTTGAGAAGGTTGATTCAATTCGCTCAGTCGGTTCAGAAGGTGTATCCGCCGGGAATGATTGTATGGATTGTTAGCGATGGTCACGTATTTAGTGATTGTATTGGTGTTGACGATTTAAAGGTTAACAGGTATTCTCAAGCTTTAAAGGATTTATACTTACGCATCAAACCAGCAGACTCCGACCCAATCAAATTTTGCTCTTTGCCAGATATCTTTAATTTGAAGAACTCTAAGTTTCAAGAAGATTGGATCGAAGGTGTTGATGTGGGTCATTTTCTAGGAACTGAAATTGATCCCGAATCTGAAACATGTCGTAAGATTTTGGTTTCCACTTGTGATACTGATTGTGGTCAATTGAGACAAGATATTACCACTCCTGGTCATTCTAGGTTAGCTTTATTTAGAGGATTTTCTAAGTTTATGACTGAAGATTTGGTTCATCATCCACGAGTTGAAAGGATGAGTAGAAAGAAGTACAAAGCCATTGTTTCTAAGATTGCTTTTGAAATGATTAAAAGGAATGATGCTTATTCTAATTTAGTTGAATTGATTTTTCCATTTCATTTGCGATTTTCAATTCATGCCCATAATAATGCTGGTCCCAAATTTGGTGTTTCATTGTTGGCTAAAGTTGGTGACGAACCATGTTATCCAATTGAAAGTATCATGGACCATAAGACCCCAGTTGATACTGATTTATTGCATATCCCAACTCCTTGGCACAATTCTATTGTCGTCATTGATAATTCAAAAACGTATTTCGTTATTAAATCTAAAAAGGTTTTGGATGAGTTAGAAAAAGGTGGTGGAAGAGGAGGATGGGATGCTTCAAAACTTCACTATATTTTTATCTCTAATTAACATCTTTATCTTTAGGCTTCATTATTAAAAAGGGTCTGTCTGTTTAATGTAAATTGTAAATAAATTAATTATAACTTTTTCTGTTTTATAGAAAATAAAAAATCAATTGTTTTTTTTTTCCAATTGCTGCAAAAAGTTTAGAAAATAAAGATCCTGTATATAACTCCGTGAACTAAACTCGACCCGTTACCCGCAACAACACGAAAAATAAAAGGATTTAACAAAATTCTTGCTCTCGCTAATGAAACACGTACAACTTAACTTTGTAACAAACATATTAGTAACCATGGCACCAAGTCCACTTCAAATCAAAGTCAGTGCTTTGAAGAGATTGATCAAAGAAGAAAGTTTATATCAACAAGAAGTTAATGAACAGGAGCAATATGTTGCTCAAATGAAGGCAAATAATGCTGACGAATATGAGATCAAGAAACAAATTGAAGTATTGGAAGAATCCAAGAGAATGGTACCACAAGTAACCACTAAGATTCAACAGCATAGAGAATCTTTGAGCCAATTCTTGGAAACCTATCAAGGTGACGAAGATGTCAAGGAAGCTCAAGAGTTGATTGCTTAATTTTGAAAATAGGTTGCTAGATTAAAAGAATGGGGTTCTTTATATATATAGCTTAATAGATATGATTGTTTTCATGTGAAATATGTAGTAACTGTAACATTCAGACTCGTAACAATACAGTTTTAAGACTTTGACAGATATATCAGTCCACCAGCATAAATTTCATCATCATCAAAATAATTAAATTGACTGCGGTATCTGACTTGGTAACCAGCTTTACAGTCTACACCTAAACAAATGATCTAATATGATACAAATTATTTTCAATTTAAAAGAATAAGATTATATATATATAACGAATAGAACAGAAGAATAAAATGAATGACGAGATGTAGGCGGGGTGCGAGGGCAAATTTCCTTAATGTTCCAAGATAGTCAAGTTACCAGTAACTACAACATTTTCTAAGATAGAACCGTTTGGAATGTCAATCTTTTCACCATCATTACAAACAATGATAACAGTACCCTTTAATTGAACACTGTTACCTAAAGTAACATTACCAGTAATAGTTAAATGATCCAATTCTAAAATCTTTGGCATATGAGGAATTCTTGATTGAAATCCGCTAACTTTCTTGAAATGAGAACCTAATTTGATTAATGGATTAGCAAATCCATCTCTGGTTGGATCTAATTTTAATGCACCATGTTCCAAGTAGAATAAATCAGATTTAACTAATAATAAATCAGAACAGGTCTTAACTGGTAAGAACCTTGATCTTGGAACAACAACCCCATGAGCACCCTTGAAATGTCTAATGGCAGCACCAACAGCAGTTTCTAATTGTAAAACATTAATGTCACCTTTGATGGATTTTTGATTTGGAATGATTTCAACTTCAATGGTATTGGTTTCAACCAACTTCTTGATGGCTCTCAAGTTAATCCACAAGTTATTAGTATTGAAATATTTGAATTTCTTGATAGATTTGAATTCTTCAACGTGTTCTTTTGGAACTTGAGCAATTTCTAATAATCTAACTTCACCTTCGTAGTTAATTAAAGTACCACCTTTAACATCAGCTCTGGTCTTGTCAGTCAATTCCATAATGTACTCAGCACCAGTTTCGATCATGTGATCTAAAATCTTGGTATCAACAGTAGCACCCAAGTTGTCACCATTGGAGACAAATAAGATTTCCCTACCTTGAGCCAATAAAGCATCCAATTCACCGGATTGCACTAAAGCTTCGAATAAATCACCATGACCTGGTGGGTACCATGCGTCCAAGGAATCATCATAAGATTCTGGGACTGGTAAAAGGGAATCCTTGTAAATTCTTGGGAATCTAGATTGGTTGAAGGTCTTGACTCTGATTCTGTGACCTTGATATTTCTTAATGATCTTGGCAGTATCAGCATCGGTGTTAAAAGAGTTCATTAATAATAATGGGACATCAGCATCATAATTTCTGTTTAAATGTTCAATTTGTCTAACAGCTAAATCTAAGAAGGTGTTACCATCTCTAACTTCAATGACTGATTTTGGACCAACACAACCCATAGAAGTACCCAAACCACCGTTTAATTTCAAAACAGCCAATTTAGACAAGTTGGAGGTTTTCCCTGAGTCTTCCAATTTAGAATAAGCAACAACTTCGTCTGCACTTGGAGATCTGATTTTTTCCCAATCTAAAGTAGAACCAGAAGCCTTTTCAGTTAAATATCTTCTGAACAAAGTGAAAAAATTGTCCATTTCATTTTCAAATCTGACTTGTTTGTCTTCATCACCGACGGTATCAGCTAAACTATTTAAGGCATTACGCATTTGAGAAGCAGCAACAGTGGTTGCAGTGTTGTCGAAAGCCTAACAATAAGGTGGTTAGTAAAAACTTGTTCTAAAAATAGAAAAACAAAAAACCCGACAAATTTCCCCGAGAATTACAATTTAAGTCTAACAGCAATTGAGCTTCAACAGCCCAATGTCAAATATAACAGATTTTGTTCATATTGATGTAATTGAACTGGGCCCTTCCAAACAACTCAATAATTGCCGGGAAAATTCGTAGACAAGGGGGGGCGGGGATTTGAGTGTTAACAGGAAACAAAACCCCGGGTAAAATATACATACGTAACTTGATTGAGTCTTGGTGTGTTTTTTAGGAGTAGCGGACATTGCTTCTGGTTATTATTGAACTTCAATTGAGTAAAAAGAAAGAAGAAGAAATTGGGTAAAAGGGGGGAAAAAAGAAACTAAGATGTAATTGGAGCTTATATTTATATTATTATTTTTGTTTTTTTCAGCAAATAAAAAAAAAAGGGAGTGTTCCATTTCGTTTCATCTTTAGAGTTTGCACAGAGAGAAGAACAAAAAAAATAAAAATTGTGGGAGAAAAATGTCGTGTTATTGTTGGGTCAATTAAATTTAAAACACACACATACACACACCCTCAGAGCAAACAATCAACTCACTACATTCGATGCAACGTTTAAAAAAACGGTTTGCGTTTTTGCAGTGACGAACCTTTTGATCTGCCATTAGCTGTCTGTTGTAAATATAAGTTTCAACGTACCCAAAGTTAAGTTGGTTATATTTTTCTTTGGATGAATCTATTAGAAGTTTAAAAAAAAAGACCCTAAAAGCCAGAGCATTTTAATTTGCTCTGTTTTGTGTTAATTATTAATTTCACAAAACAATTACACTTTGGATAAGTTCAACTTTTGTTTTACCAATGGGACCGACGGTCGACTAAAAACTACACTCTCGCTAAACATTTCTCTTTCCTCTATGATTTCAATAATGTTGTGATCTGCATAATCTTTTTTTAATTGTGTAGGGCCACTGGGCTGTTTCATAGAATGTTGAAAGTGTGCGTGGGGGGAAGGCTCATGGAACGAAATTTGTAGGGCGGCTCTCGCCAAGATGTGGGATTTTTGTTTTTTTTAAACAGGGGCTGGTGCAACCGAAAAATAAAATAAAAAGCAAAACAATCCAATACAATCGGATCTAAAAAAATTCTAATGATCTACCACATGCTTGTCTACAATTCGACACTCACCTCTTTATTCATATAAAAACCAATTGAATAAATATCTGGAGTTGAAGATGACACACCAACTAAAGCATCATTATAAAAACATTCTGGTGTGCTATATTTAGACTACCACCTCATAAATCACCGGAAAGTGACTTTCATGTTGCCGAGAAATGTCAATTTTTTTCACAATTCGCAATCTTGTCCTCCGAGAATTTTGATCTCATGACTTCACTATTGGAACACATACAAAGAATTCTTCTGCCGATGTCGAGCGACCTTATCTATTCTTAACCGATTGGTTTATGATCGAACTTGGGCCGGCGCCCTAAGGAATTCCACAGAACTAGTGAAACTAATCTGTCACACTGTTAATGGCCAATGTATTTTCACAGGTAAGAGCTAATGTTACACCGATATAAATTAGTTTCTGGAAGTTTCAAAGTTGCATTGCGATGAAGTATTATTTTAGCTCTTTTTTTTCCTTATTGTTCCAATGTTACACAGAATTGAAGTAGTTTAATATTCGTTTCATCCAATGGAAAGCATTTCTCTATACAAAATTAGCAGTTATTACATTAAGTATTCATTCCATTTCTAAATCCAAGATTCTACCGAATTTACGAATATTTTTTTTTGTTTCATTCTCGAATTACAATTAGTTTATTTGATTGATTTTTCGCAGCCAAAACCTGCCTGTTAAAGTAATTACATACACTACCTAAATCAACAAAACATGCAAAGGGTTAGATCCACTGTCCTTTCTCAAGGGTTCAAGTTTTTTTTTACCATGTTGTACAGTCTACTTCTTTATCCTCTCTGGGTTGGATAAAACCGTACATTCGAATCAACAACTATAACGATATATATTACGGTATAAGGTCGTGCTAGTTATCATATAGAGTGTTCATCATATAGGTATGTCACCATATACTGATTCTAATAAACAGCTGAAAAAAAAACAACGGCACTATTGTTGATGTAACCCTAATTTTTTTGATGCCTATTTCCTAAATACCTGATACTATTGAGTTTTGATTAAGAAGAGAAATCTTACATTTTTTTAACAATTCGCCATTAAAATGCCTTAATTTTTCACTTTTTCCAAAGAGAGTCAGTATCAAAGCCGATTACAATCAAACCTTCCAATAAAACTGAACTAAAAAAACCCTTTCTAAAGTCTTAATTTTCTTAAAGTTTATAAACTTGGAAGTCCCAGATAAAGAAACGGCTCAGCAATAAGTGAACCCAAAATGATTTTCACAAGTTTCTCTCAATAGCTGGTTTTAATTGAACTTTGAAATGATTTACTTAGTTCTATATGTTAGCATGTATTTGAATTAAAAAAAATAGCAATTATAGGTATTACAGAAAGAAATTCAAGGTGCCTTCCGTAGAAACTTCATGACCTAGGAATTGGGTTGCCTATTGCCCAAAAAGCTTGCCAAGATCCATACCACTTTTTTTTTTTTTTCAATACAATCTGTATATTTAGTTCAAATACATGCTAACATA
>JAKTZT010000182.1:0-17036 GCA_030578955.1 Hemisphaericaspora insectamans | reverse complement strand
GGGCCCAACGATGGCAACGTTGGATTTTACCACTAAACCATTTGCGCTTTTTTTTAAAAAAATTACTTTTTGATGCATTGCGGTTATGTCTTTGCACGTGATTTAGACGTGATCTCCACGTGACACAACGTCCGGGTTACCTCGTAAAAAGGTACATTTTCCAGGTGTTTTTTACAAACTTTAGCTGCTTCTGGGAATGTTGAAAGATATTGTCACTGACGAGTCTCTCTAGTAACCAATTCTATTAGTAATTGAAACTTATTGGATACTATTGATATGAGTGTTATCAAATATTTTGTCAATATTTTTCTAGAATTGGTTGCAAAAATTTAATGGAATAATCTGTTTGATAAAAAATATACAGATCATGAGAAGCTACTTTGTTTTAATGAAATTTAGTACAAGAATAGCCATCTTGTTATGAATGTTTTCCTCAATATTTTGCAACAAACTCCACAAGAGCTCCAATAAACGCTGAAGAATATCCGAACTGTCATTAAATTAGAAGGTTCTCGAAGAAAAAAAATAATTAAAATTTAATTTCTGTTGCCACGAACTTAAAAAAATTAAATAAAAGCGCACCACATTCCATCACCAGAAGACTTGTAATTTAAGCATTAAAGGGCCCAGAACAATATGGAGTTTGAACTAGAACCAACGTTAGAATCATTAATTAAACAGGACACCTTAAAATGGATCTTTGTAGGTGGTAAAGGTGGTGTAGGTAAAACGACTACATCATCATCAATCGCTGTTCAGTTGGCATTAAATCATCCCAATGATGAATTCTTATTAATTTCCACAGATCCTGCTCACAACTTATCAGACGCCTTTTGTCAAAAATTTGGCAAAGATGCTAGAAAAGTGATTGGGTTAGATAACTTATCTTGTATGGAAATTGATCCAGAAGCTGCCATGAATGACTTGCAACAGCAGGCACAACAATATAATAATAATCCAAATGATCCATTGCAGGGTATGATGAATGATATGACTGGTTCTATTCCTGGTATTGACGAAGCACTTTCATTCATGGAAGTCATGAAACATATCAAGAACCAAAAGGTTGATGAAAATGACAGCAAAGATAAGATTTCTTATAGAACAATTATTTTTGATACTGCTCCAACTGGTCATACATTACGATTCTTACAATTACCTTCTACATTACAGAAGTTGTTGGGTAAATTCCAACAATTATCAGGTAAATTAGGCCCAATGATGAGTATGTTGGGTGGTGGTGCTGGCGCTCAACAAGATATGTTTGCCAAATTAAATGAACTTGAAAAGAATGTGACTGAGGTTAATGAACAATTTACAAACCCGGATTTGACCACATTTGTATGTGTTTGTATATCCGAATTCCTTTCATTATATGAAACCGAAAGAATGATTCAGGAGTTAATGTCTTATAACATGGATGTCAATTCAATTGTTGTAAACCAATTGTTATTTGCAGATGACGATGAGAGTCCATGTGGTAGATGTGTTAGTAGATGGAAAATGCAAAAGAAGTATTTGGATCAAATGGCTGATTTGTATGAAGATTATCATTTGGTTAAGATGCCATTATTGGGTACGGAAATTAGAGGTGTGGATAACTTGAAGAAATTTTCAAAATTCTTATTACAACCCTATGATCCAAAGAAGGATCGTTCTGTTATTACAGATATAAAGGAACAATAGAAACGTTCGTTTTATAATCATAGTAATTATATATTTGAATAATTTTGTAAACTAAGGAAAGAATACAATTGTATTATGTAATAGTGTGACTAACTATCTTTACTGTAGAAATTGATTAAAAAGTTACCGTTATTCTTCGAACAAAATAACAGAAAATGAATAAAAAATATGCAGTTTGCAAAAACCCCGATTTAAAACCTAAAAAAAAAAACGAAGTGTCGACTTAAGGAAACTACAACACATTCCAACAAAGAAGGAGGTATAACAAACCCCTTAAAGGCTCCATACACAAACATCTGCTTATTAAGAAAACAAATTTATATTTTCATCTATATTTTTTTTTCACTATGGCTAGAGGAAATCAACGGGAGTTGGCTAGAGCAAAAAATTTAAAGAAGCAACAAGAAGCAGCCAAAACAACTAAGAAAAAGCTGGCAGAGGGCGGACAATCTTTCTTGAGTAAAAAGGAAGCCGATGCTGAAAAAATGAGACAAAAACAAGCAGCAGGTATGTAGTACTTACAAGATGGAAAGTAGTTGTAGAAAATGTTACTAACACTTCTCACATTTAGCTGAAGCAAGAAAGGCAGCTGAAGGAGTTCAAAAAAAGTAAAATGTGTTTGTATCATTATAATAACTGAAGATAGGCATCCCGTGTGCTTTTAGATATATGAAGTGAAAATTGTAACTAGAAACAAGCAATACAATTAAAGTTTAGTATCTTGTAAGGTATGCTTTCTTGTAGATCGTGAAATTTTCATCTATTTTGTCTCTACTTGTTTGCCCTACTTGTATAGAATGGTTTCTTTACCTTTGCTCAACATAAACACAGATCTCCAATTTAGAAGAGGTCTACCAAGATTTTGTTTTTAATTTTTTAAAAATCCGTACTTAACCTTGTCTTGGCACTTAAAAAACAGGAGTCGTACTCCCTCCTCCCCTCCCCAATCCAAAAATACTTTTTTCCACTCAATCTTCCTTTTCCTCTTCCACCACTTCACTAAACTCAGTTGACCACGTTAATTGATAGTTATGCTTATCGAAGAATCATATCATGACGTCAAGACGTCATACGGAACAATAATGCGTATCTTCACCTTCTCACCAAAGATTCCCAACTTCCCAAAGGTTAAGTTCCCTGGTGTTATTGTGTATTCTGAAATTTACCAAGTGACTGGACCAGTCACCAGATTTGCCAAGGACATTGCAGGTCAAGGTTTCATTGTTGCTTGCCCTTCTATCTATCATAATTTTGAAGGTCCAGAACCATTGGCTTACGACGATGCAGGTACCGATAACGGCAACAAATACAAGATTGAAAAGGAATTAGAGTCATATGATGAAGATAATAACCTAGCCATTGAATACTTATTATCCTTATCAAACTGTAATGGTAAGATTGGTGCTACTGGTATGTGTCTTGGTGGTCATTTAGCTTTCCGTGCCGCGTTGGACCCAAGAGTCAGTGCTGCAGTATGCTTCTTTGCTACTGATATTCACATTCACGCTCTTGGCAAAGGAAAGAATGACGATTCTTTAAAAAGATGTGGTGAAATCAAGGGAGAGATCATTATGATTTTTGGTTGTAAAGATAATCATGTTCCATTGGAAGGTAGGGATCTAATTAGAAGTGAATTAAGAGCCAAAAATGTCGCTATGACTTTTATTGAAATTAATGATGCTCAGCATGCTTTTGTTAGAGATGAAATGAGCAAAGGTAGATATGATCCTGCTATTACCAAAAACTGTTTTGAATGGCTTCTTGAATTGTTCAACCGTAAATTGAAGTTGGAATATGGAGACCATGATGGAAAACCAGTTATGGTTCAAGACATTTGCTAATTTTTTTCAGTATGTACACGACCCTCTGCTTTATATGCCGGAATTTTTCTTAACTTGAAAAAAATTGATTAAAAAAAACTCCATCTTGAAAAATTCTTATTGAGCTTTGTAGAGTAATTAAGTTTAATACACATTTCGATAGAGAAAGAGAAAAGAAAAATGAGACCAATAAAGTTGATGGGTCACGAGCGTTCATTGACGCAAGTGAAATATAACAGAGAAGGTGATTTATTATTCTCTGTTGCCAAGGATAACGCAGCATCAATTTGGTATTCCTCGAATGGCGAAAGATTGGGTACTTTAGAGGGCCACAAGGGGGTAATTTGGTCGATTGATGTTGATCCAGATACCCATTTATGTGTAACTGGGGCTGGTGATTTAACTATAAAATTATGGAGAGTAGAAGATGGCGAATGTGTTTTCACTTGGGATTCAGAATCTCCAGTCAGAAGAGTTGCATTTTCTCATGATGGCTCTCGATTATTGGCTATTGCTGATCAAGTTATGGGTCACAAAGGTACCATTGCTGTTTACGACATAAATCAAGATGATAACACTTTAAACCAACAAAACAAAGAGCCTTCATTAGTCATAGAAACTGCTGAAGGTGGAGCTAAGGCAACCGTCGCTGGTTGGTCGGGAGATTCTAAATATATAATTGCGGGACACGACGATGGTAAGGTTTCCAAGTATGATGCTGTAACTGGTGAGTTAATCTCGTCTATACAAGCTCATGGTATTCACAATGAGGAAAAGAATGTCACTGTTACTGATATTCAGTTCGCTCCTGAAGATAAGTCTTACTTTATTACCTCATCCAAGGATAAGACTGCCAGTTTGATAGATGTTGATACTTTTGAAATCTTAAAAGTTTACAAAGCTGATGCTCCAATGAATACTGCTGCCATTACTCCAGTTAAGGATTTTGTTATTTTAGGTGGTGGTCAAGAAGCAAGAAATGTCACCACTACTGCTGAATCTCAAGGTAAATTCGAAGCCAGGTTCTATCATAAGATTTTTGAAGAAGAAATTGGGCGTGTTAAAGGTCATTTCGGTCCATTAAATACTATCGCTGTTCATCCAGATGGTACTGGTTACAGTAGTGGTGGGGAAGATGGTTTCATTAGAGTTCATACCTTTGATAAATCATACAATGAATTCCTCTTTGATGCTGAAAGAACCGAAAAAGCGGAAGCTGCCGGAACCATCTAACAAGTTAATAGACCAATTTGTCTTTAGAAATAAAGGTAGAGATAATATTTTTTAGCGTCTGACTATTTTCATAAACCTGTGTACATTAGTTTTAGGTTTTAAGTAAAAAAATTAATTTAACATAGAGCAGAGAGATTTAGGAGCGTATCGAAGCTTCTCAATACGAAGTTTCGGATTGTCCAGCTTGAATAAATAGCAGGAAAAGGTATTCCAGGATAGTTATTCATCATTAGATATTTCAAGCCTTCTGCTTTCGTTAGAATCTTTTGCCAAGCTTATTTTAGTCGAGCTTTCCCATAAAATTGTCAACCTCAACTCCAGATAGCTTCGGTAAAAATTGAAAATTCGTTCTGCCTAGTCATAGTATCGTTTGAAATATTGGGAAAACAGATGTGTTGGAACCTTAAATCGATAAACTCGTAGCACAACTACCATTAATTACAAATTCTATACCGAACAGCAGTATAAATTTAGTGCAGTGGGTTTCCGGTTTTATGAACGCCATGCACATTGTAGAATCAATACTTTGACTTTTACATCCCTTGCCTGTAACGATTTAACCTCAGTAATACCATCATGCATCTCACCTTATCCATAGTATCTTTGGCGTCTTCGAATAGTTTTTCGATGCCGACTACTACTTCTTTCCAAGTAGCGCTTGTTTCTTTTTCAAGCAATGTTTTAACCTTGGCATGGAATTTGTTTATTTGTCCAAGTAGATATACAAACAGGGGTTCCGTATCTGTCAAGCAGGTATCACCAATATCTCTAGCTGCTAGCACCAAATTATATACCCTGCATATACTGTTTAGCATTAACTCTAATGCAATGTTCTTAGTTTCAATCACAATTTGATTTGGAAGAAGGGTTTGCAGCAAATATTGGGTTAGTGAAACCATTAAAGACGACACTGAATCGGCAAAAACTTCTACTTCCCTGCGTCTCAGAATTTCCGAGAATCCGGTAGCAGAATCAGGTGTTGTCGAATTATTCATAGTTGCAGAAGAATAGGGAAAGTAATAACTTTTTTTGTCATTCTTCGTTTTTTAAAGTAAACAAAAAAATAAGAGAAAGTTGGTGTGGTATTTTATTTTAAATCAAAGTGGCTACATTTTGGTTGTAAAACTATTCATTGTTTTTCCATTATGGAGTTAATTTTAGTAAATATCGTTTTTAGTAAGTACTGCTCTAAGACTACGAATGAGAATTCTATTTATATTACCATCTCTCTGTTATCCTAAAAAGTTCGAAACAAGAGGAATGAAGTTCACTGTGTGCTGGGTGTATTCCGATGTTCCGCAATCTACAATAAACTTCCACTCGTTAGATTTGGCTATCTTAGACCAAAATCTCTGGTTATCATTAGAACAATTATTGCTCAAAAAAATCTCAAAGCACCTATTCACCCTTTACAAGCTATCGCTACCACTCGCTGCTTTACTACGACTAGCATCGCCTTAAAAGAACACTTGTAAACAGTAATTACCTATAGTTTTGAGAACGGATGAAAAAACAAGATTTCGCAACCACTTCCCAATTAGGAAGTCTAATTACTTTGGATCAAAAAAAAATCATTTTTTTGTCGAGCCACACGACTAATTTTTTTTCGATCTCTTCGTTTGCTTTTTCTGGGACAAAGAATTTATTGCATCAATTAGACACTAACCTTTTAACCAATACAAGTACCAAAGAAGGATTATCAGTAGATAGATATATATCATTGACAAGAGACCGAAAGATAACCGATTTATAAATAATGGCCCCTACAAGAAACGACGGTTCTGTTTCACAAGAATCCGATCCCGAATCAATTATGGGTGGTGGTTTTGTGGCCAATGACCCCGAATATTCCAGACAACGAAGATCAAGAAGGATATCTACCAGAAATCCATCCTATAAAGAAGAAAGCGAATCAGATGATGAATCTGACACCTATGAGAATGTGACTATTCCCAATAGAACGCGAACCACGCGTGCTTCGACGCGTAATGCTAAAAGGAGGAAAGTTAAGGAAGATACGGCAGACGATGATGTTGAAGATGACGCCGATTTTATGGTTATTGATATTGAAAATGGTTCAGAGGACGATGAAGATCTACTGATCCTTTCTGTGAATAATTCTACTAGAGACGGATCTTCTTCGAATTTAGCCATTCTGTTATCTGATGATGATCTCCCGCTTGGGTTGATAAATCGCCCAGAAGAAGAGGTTTCAACCACGCATAACGGCAAGAAGAAAAAACTGAGAGCTGCTCCCAAGAAAAAGAAGGCTCCAAAGATCAAAGTTCCATATTTCACGCGCATAACAGAAAGATTATACGAGCATCATCCTGAATTAAAAGAAGTGTTCCCACATTTGGCCACTTGTGAAAAGATCGAAACCAAAAGGGCCGAGCACCCACCTGGGATGACAATCAGGCTTTTGCCATTCCAATTAGAAGGTTTAAATTGGCTTGTTAAACAAGAAGACGGGGAATTTCAAGGTGGAATATTAGCCGATGAAATGGGGATGGGGAAGACGATTCAAACAATTGGTCTTTTCATGAATGATAGAACCAAACGACCCAATTTAGTAGTGGGACCTACTGTTGCATTGATGCAATGGAAGAATGAAATTGAAAAACATACAGACCCGGGCATGTTAAAGGTGCTACTCTTCCATGGTGCCAATAGAACAAGTGATGTTGGGGAGTTATCCAAGTATGATGTCATTCTTACATCTTATTCAGTTTTGGAATCAGTTTATAGAAAACAGAATTATGGGTTCAAAAGAAAGGGGGGATTAGTCAAGGAGCCTTCTCCATTGCATACTATGGAATTTTATCGAGTTATTCTTGATGAGGCACATAATATTAAAGACAAAACTTCAAATACTTCCAAAGCGGCAAATAGCTTGCTTGCTCAAAAGAGATGGTGTTTGACTGGTACTCCATTACAAAATAGAATTGGGGAGATGTATTCGCTTATTCGCTTTATGAAAATTGAGCCTTTTTCTCAATATTTCTGCACTAAATGTGACTGTACCAGTTCCCATTGGCAATTCAGTGATTGGAGACATTGTGATAATGTGAAGTGTAGACACTCTTTGATGCAACATACTGCCTTCTTCAATCATTTCTTATTAAAGAATATTCAAAAATATGGGGTTGAAGGTCTTGGGTTAACCAGCTTCCAAAACCTTAGATTGCTTTTAGATAATATCATGTTAAGAAGAACCAAACTTGAACGAGCAGATGATTTAGGATTGCCTCCTAGAATCGTTGAAATTAGACGAGACCGATTCAATGAAGAAGAAAAGGATTTATATACTTCGTTATACAGCGATTCGAAGAGAAAATTCAATGATTATGTTGCTGAAGGGGTTGTTTTGAATAATTATGCCAATATTTTCACTTTAATCACAAGAATGAGGCAATTAGCAGATCACCCAGATTTAGTTCTTAAACGAGTCGGTACAAATGCCATAACGGATAATATCGAGGGGGTCATAATGTGTCAATTATGTGATGATGAGGCCGAAGAACCTATTGAATCGAAATGTCACCACAGATTTTGTAGAATGTGTATTCAAGAGTATGTGGAATCATTTATGGGTGACAGCAACAAATTAGCTTGCCCTGTTTGCCATATTGGACTTTCGATAGATTTAGAACAACCGGCTATTGAAGTGGACGAAGAATTATTCGAGAAGGCATCAATAGTCAATCGTATTAAGATGGGTTCTCATGGCGGAGAATGGAGATCTTCAACAAAGATCGAGGGGCTAGTTGAAGAATTGTACAAACTTCGTTCTGATAAACATACAATTAAATCTATTGTTTTTTCTCAATTCACATCAATGTTGGATTTAATTGAATGGAGGTTAAAGCGTGCCGGATTCCAGACGGTTAAATTGCAAGGGTCAATGTCTCCACAACAACGTGATAATACAATTAAATATTTCATGGAGAATACCGAAGTTGAAGTATTCTTAGTGTCATTGAAAGCCGGTGGGGTGGCATTGAATCTTTGTGAGGCATCTCAGGTATTTTTAATGGATCCATGGTGGAACCCCAGTGTTGAATGGCAATCTATGGATAGAGTACATAGAATTGGTCAACGTAGACCCATTAGGATTACGAGATTCTGTATTGAAGACAGTATTGAACTGAAGATTATTGAATTACAAGAGAAAAAGGCAAATATGATTAATGCTACTATTAATCAAGACGATACAGCTATCAGTAGATTGACTCCTGATGATTTACAATTCTTATTTACCAATTAATAGTGTATATAAAATGTGCAGTTGTTTTGGTTTTTTTCATTGTACTTCCGGAGTAGATTGTATATTGAAATGTTTCCTATTTGCAATGATTTGTTATTGTAGCCAAACAGTGGTAAACCCACATTTAAACAGATGCAATACACAATTGACACAAATACTTACAATGACGCTAACCATACATATTTAAATAGATTCATGGTATAGGACGAAATACTTCAATAATTTACCTGAACAATCGTGCATTAAAACCCAGTAGAGAGACTTGTACCTGCCAATTTGCCCATCAATTGGAACGAAAGGTAGTCAATATCATATATATTTTCAGTGAAGTGAGTTGCTCACTAATGAATTCAATCTCTTACTACTTTGATGGAAACAAGTATCGGAAATTTCACACCAAAATGTTCAACTTTTTTCCTTTTCTGGTGCATTTCGTTTTTTCATTTTATCCACTGGACCCATCTATTGACAATCATTCTTACTGTTATATCACCTGTTATTTTTGGACTATTGTAAACGAACTTTGTTAGTGAGGTCAAACAGTCATAAATATGTGTTTTTCGTAAATTTGGCAACTTCGGAATGTCGTCCGCGGTTAAAAATGTCACACACAAAGATAATAAATGTCGTGGAACTAATTAAATTTTTAATTAAAGGTGACTCATTTTTTTGAGGGCAGCAAATGATATGGCGTGCTTAACGATGAATTGATAACCATTCTCTTACACTTGGTAGCCCCAGAACACTCTTTGAAAAAATTGAAATTTTTTAAATTTTCATGCTTTTTCTTACTTCAATTGAGAATATATTAATATACCATACATATTAGTTAGTCGAAGAGAGGATGTCAGACTTTTGGTTAAGTTATTTAGATAACCCAACTTTATCAATTTTACCCCATGACTACTTAAAACCAGCCAATAATAAATCAGTTGAAGGATCTCACACTTTTGAAATTCCTTCTCAAACGGATTTCTTGACTGGTTTATCGGTATTTGCTGCTTTAGTTTTTAGATTGACCGGTGATGAGGATATAGTAATTGCTACTGATTCTGAAGAAGATCCAACTGAGTTTATAATTAGGTTGAATTTAACTCCTGATATTGCATTTAATCAACTTGTGAACAAAATCACCAATGAATATCAAACCAACCAAAAGAAAGTTAATTATAAATCATTATCAGAAGTTTCTCAAGCAATCAAAGAAGCAAAGAAATTCGAAGAGTATCCTGGTTTATTCAGATTATCATATCAACACTCCAATTCTCATCAACAATTGAATACTTCTGTTGAGGGTTCCATTCGTGATTTAGCTGTATACACCGATGGCCACCGATTCAACATTTTCTATAACGCGTTATTATATTCTCATGACAGAATTGCTATATTAGGCGAACAATTTACTCAATTTTTTGAATCTATAGTCGCAGAACCAGAAATTGCCATTACAAAGGTGAATTTGATCACCAAATCGCAAAGAGAACAATTACCGGATCCAACGATAGACTTAGATTGGTCTGGTTATAGAGGTGCTATTCAAGATATCTTTATGAAGAATGCAGAAGCCCATCCTGAAAGACCATGTGTTATTGAAACCGAATCATTCTTGGACCCGAGTTCAAAAACCCGTATTTTTACATATAAACAAATTAATGAAGCCTCCAACATTGTTGGTAACTATTTGAAAGAAACCGGTATCAAAAAGGGTGATATTGTTATGATTTATGCCTATCGTGGCGTCGACTTAATGATTGCTGTTATGGGGGTCTTGAAAGCAGGTGCTACCTTTTCTGTTATTGATCCAGCTTATCCACCAGCTAGACAAAACATTTATTTATCGGTGGCAAAACCAAGAGCTTTAATTGGTTTAGAAAAGGCGGGAACTTTGGATCAGCTAGTTGTGGACTATATCAAGAATGAATTGGATGTCATCTCCACCATTCCTCAATTAAAAATCAATGATGATGCTACCTTAGTTGGTGGTATCATTGAGGGTAAATCCCAAGATTGTCTTGCTCAATATGCTGAATTCAAAAATAAACCAACTGATGTCGTAGTTGGACCTGATTCCAACCCAACTTTATCTTTCACTTCTGGTTCCGAAGGTATTCCAAAGGGTGTTTTAGGTCGTCACTTTTCATTGGCTTATTATTTCCCCTGGATGGCCAAGAGGTTTGGATTAACAGAAAATGATAAATTCACTATGCTCTCTGGTATTGCCCATGATCCAATCCAAAGAGATATGTTTACTCCATTATTTTTAGGTGCACAATTATTAGTACCAACTGCTGATGATATCGGTACTCCTGGTAAATTGGCCGATTGGATGGCTACGTATGGCGCAACAGTTACTCATTTAACTCCCGCCATGGGTCAATTATTAAGTGCTCAAGCAAGCACACCGATTCCAAGTTTACATCATGCATTCTTTGTTGGGGATATTTTGACCAAGAGAGATTGTTTGCGATTACAAAGCTTGGCTGAAAATGTTTCCATTGTTAATATGTATGGTACAACCGAAACTCAAAGAGCTGTTTCTTATTTTGAAATCAAGAGCAGAAAAGAAGATTCCATGTATTTGAAGAATTTGAAGGATGTCATGCCAGCAGGAACAGGTATGCACAATGTTCAATTATTAGTTGTTAATAGACACGATCCAACACAAACTTGCGGTGTTGGTGAAGTCGGTGAAATATATGTTAGAGCCGCTGGTTTAGCTGAAGGGTATCGTGGTTTACCTGATTTGAATGCTCAAAAATTTATTACAAATTGGTATGTTGATCCCGAGCAATGGTCTAAACAAGATGAAGCAAACAAAAGGTCAGACCAAACTTGGAGAGAACAAGGTTGGTTTGGCCCAAGGGATAGAATGTACAGATCTGGTGATTTGGGTCGTTATTTACCTGATGGGAATGTTGAATGTTGTGGCAGAGCAGATGATCAAGTTAAGATCAGAGGGTTTAGAATCGAATTAGGGGAAATTGATACTCATTTATCTCAACATCCATTGGTTAGAGAGAACATTACCTTGGTCAGGAGAGATAAGGATGCCGAAGCAACTTTAATTTCATATATTGTCCCTAGGGATTCTCCAGAATTAGAATCTTTCAAATCAGAAATCGATGATTCCGCAGAGGAAGCCAATGATCCAATTGTCAAAGGTTTAGTTTCTTACAGAGGATTAATCAAGGACATCAAGGCTTATTTAAAGAAGAAACTAGCCTCATATGCAATTCCAACCATTATTGTTCCATTGGTCAAATTACCTTTAAACCCAAATGGTAAAGTTGACAAACCAAAGTTACCATTCCCAGACACTGCTCAATTGGCTGCTGTTTCTAGATTGAGCACATCGGCCAAAGATCTTGAAGCTGCCGAGCAAGAAGAACTTAGTAAATTGGAAGAAACAATTAGAGATTTATGGTTTGACGTATTACCTAACCGTCCAGCTACCATTTCCAAACAAGATTCATTCTTTGATTTGGGGGGCCATTCTATCTTGGGTACTCGTATGATTTTTGAATTAAGAAAGAGATTAAACGTGGAAATTCCTTTGGGAGTTATTTTCAAGAATCCAACGGTGGAACAATTTGCTAAAGAAGTTGAAAAGGTGATTCAAGGTGGCCAGGCAGATTTTCAATTAGCAGGTGAAGCTGCAAACGTTTCCTCGGAACCTGTTCCTGCTCCTAAACCAGAGATCAGTTATGCCAAAGATGCAGTATTATTATCCCAATCTGAACTTTTATCTTCTTATCCATCATTAGAAAAGTTGGACACTTCCCAAACTATCAATGTGTTTGTTACTGGTGCAACTGGGTTCTTGGGATCATTCATTGTTCGTGATATATTAACAGCCCGTAAAAACATCGATTTTAAAGTGTTTGCACACGTGAGAGCTTCTTCTCCTGAAGCAGGTTTAGATAGGTTACGTCAAACAGGCACCACTTATGGTATTTGGGAAGAAAAATGGGCTAAAGATATTGAAATTGTTCTCGGAGACTTATCCAAGAAACGATTTGGTTTGGCCAATGAAGAATGGCAAAAATTAACAAAAACAATCGATGTAATTATTCATAATGGTGCCTTTGTTCATTGGGTATATCCTTATTCTCAATTACGTGATGCTAACGTTATTGGAACTATAAATGTGTTAAATTTGGCTGGTGAAGGTAAACCAAAATACTTTTCATTTGTATCATCCACATCGGCTATTGATACAGATTATTACGTGAATTTATCTGATGAATTATTGGCCAGAAACAAGAATGGTATTTCTGAAGATGATCAACTAGCAGGTTCAGCAAAAGGATTGGGAAATGGATATGGTCAATCCAAATGGGCTGCTGAATTCATCATTAGACGTGCCGGTGAACGAGGCTTAAGAGGTTGTATCACTCGTCCAGGATATGTTACTGGTTTCTCCCAAACTGGTGCCTCAAACACTGATGATTTCTTATTGAGAATGCTTAAAGGTTCAGCCGAATTGGGATTATACCCCGATATTTCCAACCATGTTAATATGGTACCAGTTGATCATGTTGCCAGAGTAGTCACATCTACTGCATTACACCCACCAAAGGATTCCGAATTGGCTGTTGCACATGTAACTGGACACCCTAGAATTCAGTTTAATGATTTCTTAGGATGTTTGAAATCATACGGATATGACATCAAACTGGCGGATTATCCAGTTTGGACAAGTGCATTGGAAAAGTATGTCGTTGAAGAATCTAAGGAATCAGCGTTGTTCCCATTATTGCATTTTGTTTTAGATAATTTACCTCAAGATACTAAGGCACCCGAACTTGATGATACTAATGCTGCTTATTCTTTGAAATTGGATGCCGAGTGGTCAGGAGAAGATGCAAGTGCAGGTAAAGGTGTCGATACTGATCAGACTGGTATTTATATTAGTTATTTGATTAAGATTGGTTTCTTGCCAAAACCAACTGGTAAAGGGGAAAAGAGGTTACCGGAGGTAGAACTAAGCGAGGAGACTTTGGCATTGATTGAAAAAGGTGCAGGTGGACGTGGATCTGCTGCTAAGTAATAGATATGTTTCTTTTGCACGTTTGTATTTAGCATTCAGAACAATTTAGTCTTTATTTGTGATAGTCGAGAATAGCAGTTAATGTACTCGTAACAGCTATCCAAACTGTAAAACCACCAAACTGCAAAAAATATCCAGCTAACTAGTAAAACTGATAACCTGCAAAATTGTTCCTAATTTTAGTTAAGCGGATGAAACTAATTCGAACTCATAAGTTTCAAAACACTGGGATATACACAGTAACAACTAACTACATACGTAGTAGTTAATCACACAAAAAAAGCAATTTTGCATATGAAGTTTGTTTTGATGCGATGATACATGCAGATCAGAACCAACAATTTGATCGATCTCCAATGGGCAATCAATATTTGTCATCACCAGAAAATACTCCGTTGTCTGCATCACATCCATCGACTAACAATTTTACATTAGAGGAAGGTGATCTTGAAGAAGGCGACTGCATATCATTAAAACATCATCACGATATCAGTAATAATCACGCCGCCGACACAAAAGTAAGTGTCGATATGTACTCAGCTCCTACCCCCCAAGACAAACATGATGATCCCCATGACAACCACTACATCCTTACAGAGTCTTCTGATATAATTAGCGCACCCTATCCAATCAGAGTATCACCAATTCACGAAAATAATGCAAAAACTATCCCACTGATTTACGACATATACTACTACCAGCTGGAACAACATCAACCGCAAGATATGGCAATGAATGCACTGTATTCTGAAATGTCATATGCGCGAGAACCCGCGTTCCTTCGTACCACTGGCAAAAGTAGTTCAGCAACAGCATGGCTCAAGAAGGGCGAGCTACCAATAAACGCCTCGGGTACAAACTTGAATGTGTTCCTACGAGGTGACCGACGCCACTCATTAAGTCCAACAATGAACGAAGTGCTAGCGAATAATTCGAAATTTAAACTGTCAGTGGAATCAAGTGCCAATAAAGCAACTAGTCCACGAGGATGTACTGTTGCTCAACTTAAGCAAAATGCTAGTTCTTCGAGTATTCCCAAGTCGACAAGTATGGTTATTGCTTCTAGTGACAAGCGGAGATTAGTAGATCAGTTTTACAACTCGAGTGTCAGAGTTAATAACACAAACGGGAGTCTTACCAGTGCAACTCGGGGTGGGAGCAGTACCGATTTATCGAATATGTTTCGGAGTGCCGGGATGGGTATAGAGTTAGGAAGAACAGGGCTAGGAGGTGGCTCTGCTCCAGGAGAGAGCAGGTTGAAATATCTGGCTGGAGGAGATAGCGTTGATACTACAATGGACGATAGCGAAGTGGAGATATTTGGACCAGGGGGGAAACTTGATGATACACAATTTGTTAATATTCTCAATGGAGGTGGATTTAAGTTTTTTTCTGACTCCCCGAGATTAATTGAAGATGAAGACTTAATGAACTATTTATTGAATATAGATAACGTGTTGGACGAAGTTACTGAAGACAATTCAAGACCATTTGAACAACTAAGTGGGATAATATCAAATTTAGCAGAAAAAATCGAAATTAAGACTAGTGAAGTGTCTAATTATAGCAATAATATTGGAAACTCACTTCAAGAATTGAATAATTTAGAGGAATATCTCGAGCAATTGAAAATTCAAACGCAAGAATTAAGGACACATTTAATTGAAAATCGAGAATCTATTCAATCAAAATATCAAAATGAAATAAATAAAAATATAAATCGAGTTAGTCAGGTATCAGCCCAATTACAAGAACTAGAACAAAAATTAGAACAAATTAAAGATAGAATAACTAAGCAAAAGTCAATGATCTCCCATGAAATGTTGGAACGATTGGATTTATTGGAAAATGTCAATAGACAAATGCAGGCATATTCACAAGAAAGTTCAAGTAGGAAATTCATGCAAGCCAACATCACCATTGCGGTAGTTTTATTTGTAATTGGGATATATTATGGGTACAGGATGCGTTAGCGAGAGGAACTCTAGATGTAATGCTTTGGTTTTGAAGATGTGAGGTGATTGCTGTCCCCCTGGCTAATTTCGTGGAACTAAGGAGGGTGAACATTGGCGTAGTTGTTTTTGACAGAGTGCCTGGTTCCGGATTCAATTTCCTAACTTGGCATTAATCTATGGAACAATACAACTTTTCCGAGGATTACATTCAGAAGCCCGATTTATGTGTTATAGGCAACATAAAAGAAATATCCTTATATTGGACGGGGTTAAGTGGCCGTTGAACCAACAATACTGTTAACAACAAACGAAACTTTAAAATCGCTTATCATTCAAGAATCGATCAACTACATAAACAAAGGAGGTGAATAATGGCAAAGTCGTTAATGATTCAGATGGATATGACATAGCCAGCCAAGCCAAACATTTTAATTGTTGAGCAGTTGTTTGGTGTAATACTTTTTGAAAGTTTTCCATTGTCATATCGGCAAACGGAAGCTACTTTTTTTTGAACACTAAATCAAACACCCTTGATTTTATGGAATGCGGAAGGAATTTATTAGGTAGGCTAAATATGGATATAGAGAATAAACTTTAATTTGGACATATTCACATTGAGGTTTCCACAGTGTTATTTTTGTTCATTCTAGGAAAGAGAAGAGATCTCACAGGCACCTGTATAAGTTGTCATTTGAAACGAGTGACTGCATCGAGGTAATCGAAGCTTTTTTTGATCTAAACGAAACAATGGAGAACCAAGCTGATGTCATAATAATGCTCAAGGGGGAAAAAAGCCAACAAACAACTTGCATTTGTTCACGTACATATTGTTAATCAAAAAATTTCAAAATCGCCTCAAAGTGCTTTTTAAATCTCGCTCAAGCCAAAAAATGATGCTAAATCATTTCATTTGGTTTCCTCATAATAATAAGTTTTTAACTGCATCGCATGTTCAAATGTAACACGCTGTTTTCAATTGGCAAAAGGCAAAAAAAAAGAAATGGATCTCGTAAATCGACAGGAAA